>NAJQ01000122.1:14212-53594 GCA_005059865.1 Friedmanniomyces simplex
TAAAAGCGAAAATCCGCACACTCCCCCCACACCCCCACCCCTCCCTCTCGTCGCCCATACGAAGTCTCTCACACAGAGCCCAAGGAACGACACCAATGTCACTCACATCGCACTCCCCTCCGCCGCGGGCCCCGCGGCAGCGATTCCACCAGGGCTAACGGGGAACCCACCAGGCATACCAGGCATAGCCCCGCTCGCCGCATCGAGATGCGCCTGCACGTCGGCTTGCGCCTGTGCCTGCGCCTTGAGGATTGAGTCCGGGACTTTTCCCCCATCTGCACTATTTCCCCAACTCCCCTCTGCACCATCGAGCTGTGGCGGCGGCAACGGCGCTTCCTCGGACTCCTCGGAGGATTCTTGCTTCGCCTCCGCGGCCTGTTCCTTGGCCCTCTGAACCAGTCCCGCCAACCCTCCACCACTACCACTACCGCCCCCACTCTGCTTCGCTCTCCCCGCCAATCCAGACAACATCCCAGCGGCCGTACCCTTCCCGGAATGAGCCCCCAGACCCACCAACCCCCGAATATCCCCCCGATGCTCCACCCGCCTCGTCAAATGGATCCCCCCACCCACACCCGCCCTCGCACCCGCACCAACGCCCTCCCCCACCTCCCCTCCCCCAACCCCTTGCTCTACTGGTCCCCCCTCTTCTCCGTTCCCATCCCCATCCTCCCTCCTCCCAAGAATCCGCCTAATCTCCTCCTGATAAGCCAACTCATAAATATTCATCTCCACCTCCGGCGGCGACTCGGAGACCACATGATGCAACAGCGGACCCCTCCAGTCTTTCCCACCTTTCTCTCCCTCCCCTTCTCCCTCGTCGCCGTCGGCGGCGTCGTCGTCGTTAGGGTTTTCGAATGGATGCTGGCTGTCGAGTTGGTACTCCTCAGGCGCATTGCTCGGCGCGACGTCCAGGAAGAGGGTCTCCGTCAGGGGGTCGTGGGCGTGGCCTTTGGCGTGGTCTTCTGCCGGTGGCCTTTGGTCGTCATCTTCGTTGTGGGTCGTATGTCTCCGATGATTGCTCGGATCCGATTCCTGGGTTCCGGTCCCCTCTCCCTGCTGCTCGTGCGCCGCATCCGTCTCCTTCTTACGCTCGTCATACGCCCCGAAACCAACTTCAGCGCCGCCAGCCGGCTGATCCGTCCCCCTTACCGGAATCTTCCTCCCCTCCCCATCAACCTCTACACTCCCATGCATCCCCTCAGCAACTACCCCCCTCCCCTCACCCCCATCCCGACTCCGACTCCCCCTCGCCCGAACCGACATCATCCCTCCCGGCGACGCCACCACCCTCCCCTCCCTTCCCCCAAAAAGCCCCTGCACACCACCACCACCACTCCCTCCCCGCCCCGGCCGCTTCCGCTGCAAAATCTGCTTAAACCGCTTAACAGCTTTCATGACGACCATGAGGTACGCCATATTGCCCGTGATGGCGTTGGCGACCTCGCCGGCCGTGGGGGGGTCGACGAGGTCCGCGCAATTTTCCGCGGCGGGGAGGAGGGGGTCGGTGGATGAGGAGGTTACCCAGGGGTGTTCCTGCACAGCATAAATATCAGTATGCGGAGAAGTAGTGGAGGTGAGAGACGGGGTTGAGATAGGGCTGGTGGGTTGGGTAAAATGGGGAAGACGTACTCTCAATTCGGCCATCGTAATCCTCTTCTCCGGATCCTTCTCCAAAAGCCTCCTCATCATATCCCTAAATTCTCCGTCCCGCTCCTCCCCCAACGGCACCTCATCCCGCCGAATACTCTCATACAACTCCAGCAACCCCTCCCGCTCGAAGGGTATATGTCCGTACCGCAGACAATACAGCGTCACCCCCATACTCCACAGATCCGCCGCCTTCCCGCTCACCTGCCCATGCCGCGCCACGCACAACTCGGGGGGCATGAACGCGGGCGAGCCCGCGGACTTGGCGGTGGCCATATCCTGGTCCTTCTCGAACATCTCGCTCACGCCGAAATCGACAATCTTCAGCACGTCGTCGGCGGTTATGAGGCAGTTGTCGGGCTTGATGTCCCGGTGGATGATCCCTTGCGCGTGGAGGTACTCGATGCCCAGGATCATGTCGCGGAACCAGGTGCGGCAGAGGTGGGTCGGGTAGGGCTCCGCGCGCTCGTCCAGGCCGACTTGCATGACGACGCCCTTTTTGCACATCTCGAGGACCATGTAGAGGCTGTCTTCC
Source organism: Friedmanniomyces simplex (assembly GCA_005059865.1). Classification (NCBI taxonomy): domain Eukaryota; kingdom Fungi; phylum Ascomycota; class Dothideomycetes; order Mycosphaerellales; family Teratosphaeriaceae; genus Friedmanniomyces; species Friedmanniomyces simplex. The sequence continues at coordinate 16,398 of NAJQ01000122.1, forward strand.
TGCGGGTCGTCGAGGACCTCGAGGAGGGCGACGAGGTTGGGGTGGTGGAGCTTCTTCATGATGGCGATTTCCTGCTTGATGAGTTCGAGGCTGTTGTTGCCGGGGTGGCTGCTCTCGCCATGATTTTGTTGATTGTTGTGTTGTTGCTGCTGCAGCTTGTCGCTGGAGCTGAGGCGGTGGAGCGGGGAGTTGAAGCCAAGACCTGCGGCTAGATGGCCGGGGCGACGCTGCTGGTTGTTGTTCAAGGGTTTGCGGAGGAGGTTCGACTGGGCGCGCTTGCGGAGGCGGGACTTGGAGAACTCTTTCACGGCGTACTCGCTGCCGTACTGGTCGACGGCGAGGTGGACGGCGCCGAAGCTGCCGCGGCCGATCTCCTGCTTGATGATGTATTGGTTGATGCGGTGGACGGCCGCGCCGTCGTCGTCGCCGCTGCCATAATGCGAGCGGGCGTTGAGCGTCTCTTTCACCGGTTTGGACTTGGAGGGGGTGCGCTTGTGTTGGCGGATGGGCGAGTTCTGGGGCGCGGTGGGGTCGCTCATGTGCTTGATGGGGGGCGGTGGGCGGGCGGAGTGGCCGGCAGCATCGTCGGGGAAGTTGATGCTGATGCCATGGCTGGGCACGACACCCGCCGCCGCCGCCGCCTCTGCTGCTGAGTGTGCGCTTGGGTGGCCGTTGGTGGGGGTGGTGTCCGCGGCGGAGATCGACTCGGGGGTGGGGGTGGGGGTGTTGGGGGGTTGTTCAGCCATGATTGCAGTTGCTATCGTACAACCTCACGCGTCCTCTCGCGCCGTACATATTATACTCGAGTACATCTAGATCAGACGACTTTTCTCTCCTCACCCTCCCGTCGCTCTTTCCCTGCATCCCCCAGTCCAACCGTCCCGCGCTGTCACCGACCGATAAGCTGTCACTTCCCGCACCTTCCCCCCCCTGCAAGCCCGCTCCCCGCTCCTCCCCGCTGCTGCCGCTCAAAAGCTTGGTCTGCACCTCAAATTACTTCGGAGACACGTCCATCGTTCCTGCCCAATCGCGCAACGTCCATGGACCTGCCCAAAACCTGCCCTGCTGCACGCGCGGGGATGCCACGTTGCGCTTGACGAGATCGCGCTGAAACCCGCGCACGCCCCATTCGGCAAAAGTCTGGATCTGGAACGAGCGGAGTTTGTCGTGACTGCCCCTTTTGGCATGGAGGTGCAGGTGAAGTGAATTGAAGTAAACCAAAGCAGCCTTTCCGTCGCCAAGCCCCATTACGCCGCGAGAATGTCGGTCTACTCCTTTTACATCTTCGACCGACACAGTATGTCACCCTCGCTCCAATATCCTCTCCTTGATACTGACCACGTCTCCCAGCCGAGTGCATCTACTCCAAACGCTTCACCCAACAACCCTCGCCACCCCGGACCACCAACCCGGCAGCATCCACCCTCCCGAATGGCGGCACCACCGTCCCCGCCTCCCTCCGCCAAGCGAACAAGGACTCCGACGATGCGAAACTAGTCTTCGGCACCGTCTTCTCCCTCCGCCGCATGTGTCGACAACTAGGAGGGGTGGACGATCAATTCTTGTCTTATCGTACGTTCTCTCGACCCCTCCCCCACCAACCACCATTGTCCCATCCCCCTCCACATCCGCGCCACCCACTCTCACTAATATCAACATGGTATAATGCAGGCACAGCAGAATACAAACTCCACTACCTCGAAACCCCGACCCAGCTCCGCCTCGTCCTGCTCACCTCGCCGCAAGTCGGCAACATGCGCACGGTGCTGCATCAGATCTGGGCCACGCTGTTTGTGGAGTATGTCGTCAAATCGCCTTTAGCCCCCACGGAGCATCAGGGGGGAAGGGGGGTGGGAAATGAATTGTTTGAGGAGGGGTTGGAGAGGTTTATGGTAAGTCTGTCTCCGTCCATCCCTTGGTGTAGGAGGGGCTTTGATGTGTGGGATGGTGATGGGTTGTGGATGTGATCGTTGCTAATGTGTGTGTGTGGGTGTGATGTAGGAAGCTGTGTTCGACCGCAGCAGCAGCAGCAGCAGCAGCAATAACAACGACCTGGTATCGCGCGGTATGATGAAGCTTCACGTAAATTGGAGCGAGAGTGACACGATGGGTAACGGTAAGGCAGTGTACGAGTAACAACAGTAGCTAGCACGCCACCAAGAGCACCCCGAAATGATCGGTGCCCTGCAGAAAAGACGAAACAAGAGGGCTCAAAGTACAGAGACAATGGAATCAAACCCCCACAACGCCGTCTTCTCCGTAGCACCTTACGCGAACCCAAAAGGTGCTGAGCGCCTCTACCCCACCTCCATCCCAATTCCTCGTCGCGGCGATCATACCTATCCCAATCAAATCAGCATCCATCTCCAGCCTACAACACATAGAACAACATACCCCTTCATCCCTCTAACGCACCCCTTCCCCCCCTCCACACCCCCTCCACACCCCCGTCCCCGCTCTCACGCAGGCGCCACCGCCGCCCCCGGCAGCTCCCGAACCCTCAACACAATCCTCGGCCGTCTCGACGGCCCGGCACCCTCTCCTGCTCCCATACCGGCCGCCACCGTGGGCACCTCCCCCGCTCCCTCCGACCCCGACGGCGCCGGCGAGACACCCACCCGCGCCCGCTTCCTCGGCGGCGGCTTCGCGGCCGCGGCCTCCGTCTGCGCCTCCTGCGCGCGGGAAGAAAGCTTGAGCGCGCGGCCGGAGTGCGAGGTCTGCTGCTGCTGCGGCGCAGCCGGCACTGCCGCCTCCATCTCCGCACCGCCGACGACGCCGCCGAGCTCCGTTAGAGCCGTCGCGGCGGTCGACTCGGCGGCTTTGCGCTTGCGGGATGCGGGCGCTGCTGGTGCCGGTGCCGTCTTGGCCTTGGCCTTGGCCGGGTTCTTCCTCCCCTTCCCTTTGCCCTTGCCCTTCGCCGGCGTCATCTTCATCACCGCCTCCTCCTCAGCCTTCACAACCGACTCACCCAGCCGTATCCTCCCCCCCGCAGCCTCCACCAACTCCCTCCGCCCCTCCGAGCACAGGAAAACCGCCAGCTCGGCGGCATCGATGTCGCTCACCGTGGCGTGCACCACGCAGTACGCCTGCGTGAGGAACCCATCCAGCGCCTCCTCCCTCAGCTCCCGCCGCCGGCTCTCCAGCTCCTCCACCCGCACGGCGAGTTCCCCGTCAAAGCCCAGACGAGCACTACCCCCCTCCGCCTCCATCTCGGCGGCAAGCAGAAGCCTCCAAGCCCATCCGCGGCTTCGACCTCCCGCTCAAAACCCAGACGCCGTCGTCCGAGCGCCTCGACGCACTGATCCAGCATGGGACCCAATTCGCTCTCGAGCTGCGGCGTGGGATCGTACGCGATATCCGGACGATCCCCGCGCAGCTCCGCGGCCGTCAGGAGCTTCGCCGGCTCCGAGACGCGGATGCTGGTCGGGTGGATGGGCTCCCTTTTTCTCGTGGGCGTGACTTCCAGCGTCCAGGTCCAGCTTTTCACGTGGCGGTTCTTCCACGCGAGGGAGGGGTGAGGAGGGCGGTGAGGGCCGGGTTGCCGCGGACGGTGAAGGTGTCGTCTGGCGTGATGGGGTCGATCTGGTTGGCGGTGCGGAGGGAGGCGTAGGCTGTGGCGAATTCGGAGGGGGAGGCGTGGCGGGCGCGGAGGGACAAGATGAGACGGGATTGCTCGACCAGGCGGTGGTCGTGTTGGGCGATGGCGGTGTTTGGGTCGGCCATCTGGTACGGGGTTAGATTGGTACTGTTGGGTTTGTGAGGTGTGAGCTTACCTTGTTGTTGATTATTTGGTTGTCTGGTTTGGTCTTGGAGATCAGTGTGCTTTCGTCTGTGTGTATGCGTGAGAGAAACAGATACTGAGAGAGAGCAGAAACTGTTTGTGAGATCTACGGAACGAGACGAAACGATAGGAAAGAGCAGAGTACTTATTCTCACACGAATGCGATCGTCCCAACGATAGCAATTGTAGCTTTTCTCAGGACAGCCGTCCCACAGAACGATGGACAGATATGTCCTCGCATTCTCGCCTGATCCAGAAGATGAAGTATACGATACAAGACGAATGAGTGCTAGGTCGGTTTCTAAACGCTGTCGACGGCCTTCGTCCCAGTAGCAGCACATTGATTACCAGCTCCTGTAGCCGTCACCAGTGGCTCGCTGTATACTACTGGGCTGATGGGAGCTATAGACTTTCATGCCTGGCTGCAGATATATTCGTTTAGAGTTCGTGGGAAACGGCGGGCCCAAAGGGTTGAAACGTCCTCAGGTGAATATCTCTCTGACTATTCTTTCTTTGGTTCGAGGTGCGGTAGAAGTCCTTCGGTGCCACGGGGAGGTGAAATACTGGCTGGAGAGGTGTACGGTCGCCAAGAAAGGCTTTTCGTCTATATCCGATGTTGTTGCTCTTTAGAGTTTGCTGGATTGACGACTTTGGCATCATGATGTTCGACTTCTCATATTGAACAGAACATATAGGTCAATCCAACCTACAGGAAAGCGGTCAGTATAACACAATCGGTAGTCTTTGGTTTGGGGGTGGATTAACCCACAGCCTGGTAAAGAATTAGGACTCGTCCGTGAAGCTTGGGGGATCTCACGATAGTGGACCGTGCCCGATATGGCGCTAAGAAAGTTCGAGATGAAGAGCTTCGGGAGTCTTTCTGCTCGCCGCAAACCCATCTTCCATCCTCCATCCCATCCCACACTGTACTCATCCTCCTCTTCCCCCTTCTTACGATACTACAACTCACCTTCCCATCACTCGTTCACGGCCCAGCATGCAACGCGCTTCTCCGCCGCGCCGCGGGCAGTAGCTCGCTCCTCGAGGATCACCCCCGGCTCGCTCATCCAGCAAAGATTCGCGCACAAGGAGCTGAAGTTCGGTGTCGAGGGCAGGGCAGCACTGTTACAGGGTGTGGACACGCTTGCGAGGGCGGTAGCTACGACGCTGGGGCCGAAGGGCCGAAATGTCCTGATTGAGTCAAGTTATGGCTCGCCCAAGATTACCAAGGGTATGCGGTAGCTTTCATACGAGCTATGACACGATCAAGTACTGACAGATGGTACAGACGGTGTCACGGTCGCCAAAGCCGTGACGCTCAAGGACAAATTCGAGAACCTCGGCGCCCGCCTCCTCCAAGATGTCGCCAGCAAAACGAACGAAGTCGCCGGAGACGGCACCACGACCGCCACCGTCCTCGCCCGCGCCATCTTCTCCGAGACCGTCAAGAACGTCGCCGCCGGCTGCAATCCGATGGACCTGCGGAGAGGCACGCAGGCCGCTGTCGAAGCTGTCGTGAAGTACCTGCAAGCGAACAAGCGCGACATCACCACATCGGCGGAGATTGGCCAGGTAGCCACCATCTCGGCTAACGGCGACACACACATCGGTAAGCTCCTCGCTCAGGCGATGGAGAAGGTTGGTAAAGAGGGCGTCATCACCGTCAAGGAGGGCAAGACGATCGAGGACGAGCTGGAGGTGACGGAGGGTATGAAGTTCGACCGCGGCTACATCTCACCCTACTTCATCACCGATACCAAGTCGCAGAAGGTCGAATTCGAGAAGCCGCTGATCTTGCTGTCGGAGAAGAAGATCTCAGCTGTACAGGATATCGTGCCCGCGCTCGAGGCCTCCCAGCAGCTGCGGAGACCGCTCGTCATCATCGCCGAGGACATCGACGGTGAGGCGCTGGCCGTCTGCATCCTGAACAAACTCCGCGGCCAACTGCAAGTCGTGGCCGTCAAGGCACCAGGCTTCGGTGACAACCGCAAGAGCATCCTCGGCGATCTCGCAGTCCTGACGAACGGCACGGTCTTCACCGACGAGCTGGACATCAAGCTGGAGAAGGCCACCCCGGACATGCTCGGCTCGACCGGCAGCATCACCATCACGAAGGAGGACACCGTCATCCTGAACGGCGAGGGCACCAAGGACGCCGTGGCGCAGCGCTGCGAGCAGATCCGCGGCGTCATGGCCGACCCCACCACCAGCGACTATGAGAAGGAGAAGCTGCAGGAGCGGCTCGCGAAGCTGTCAGGCGGCGTGGCCGTCATCAAAGTCGGCGGCTCGTCGGAGGTAGAGGTAAGCGAGAAGAAAGACCGCATGGTCGACGCACTGAACGCCACCCGCGCGGCTGTGGAAGAGGGTATCCTCCCCGGTGGCGGCACTGCTTTACTCAAGGCCGCCGCCAACGCGCTGGGGGACATCAAGACCGACAACTTCGACCAGCAACTCGGCGTCGCCATCGTCAAGTCGGCCATCACGCGGCCCGCGCGGACGATCGTGGAGAACGCGGGCACCGAGGGCTCGGTCGTGGTCGGCAAGCTCATGGATGAGTACGGCAAGGACTTCAACAAGGGCTTCGACAGCGCGAAGGGGGAGTACGTCGATATGATCGCGAGCGGGATTCTGGATCCGTTCAAGGTGGTCCGGACGGGGTTGATGGATGCGTCGGGTGTGGCGTCGCTGTTGGGGACGACGGAGGTGGCGATCGTGGAGGCGGCGGAGGAGAAGGGGCCGCCGATGGGCGGGGGGGGGATGGGAGGCGGGATGGGGGGGATGGGTGGGATGGGCGGGGGGATGTTCTAGGCTGAGCCCAGCTACTACTGGCTTGGCTTGCTGGGCTGAGCGAGTACTAACCCACCTCTACGATACCCTGGCCCGACTCCGCTGTACAGACACCAATCCACCAACCACCAACTACCGACCACCAACCATCGACCGCAATGTCGACTTCGCATCAATGTCGTCTGCTTGCACGGACTCGTGAGCAACAGCGTTCTTCTCCGCTCTTAACAGCTTGTTTTATATAGCGTGCATGGCATGGCGGGCGTGAGGGGTCTGTACCAGCTACTGTAGCTGGGCGTGGCGTGGCTACTGAACCGTGAGGATAGGGGATGTACTGTATGTACTTGTAGTGTTTAGATACGATAGCGTGTTGGGAAAAGTATCCGAAGCTCTACTCTACATCTAGTCTCTCTCTCCACCTAGATACCTGGGGTTGTTTCTGAGGTGGCTTGATGGGGAGGTGACAATAAGGAAGCGATGAGCACGCTCGCACGGCTGAAACGGCTTATTGGCTTTCGGGATGAGTGAGTGAGTTCGATTGGGTGAGAGCTACTGGGTAATAAGGTAAGTAAGGGAGTATATGAGGTAGTTGCGAGCGGAGCGGAGTTGCTCATGCGTCTCCACTTCCTAAGGTTCATGTTGGTTGGACTTCCACGTCACGGATTGGAGCTCCTGCAACCTAGGTACATGTCGGGTACATACCTTTACATATAATAAGCCTTTCTTCCCAGCATTATAAGGACTTGTTGTTTAGGCTCCCCTTTGGCTCTTTGTACTGTAAAAAACAGCCCCGTACTTGATTGACCCTTAACATCTGGATTGAACCCGGGGACCAAGAAAAACACAAGACACGGCCATCCCAACTGTACAGAACTACAGAACTACAGACTCGCCACCGCCAACCGCCACCATGCCCACAACAACAACAGAAGCCTACATCGCCCGCCCCCCCTCCTCCTCCCTCAACCTCGAACCCGTGACCTACCCGGACCTCGCCCCGCACGAACTCCTCGTCGACATCCTCGCCGCCTCCGTCTGCCACAGCGACGTCCGCGCCGCCCAGGGCACCTTCCACATGAAACCCCCGCTCATCCTCGGCCACGAAGGAGCGGGCTACGTCCGCGAAATTGGCAGCGCAGTCACGTACGTCAAACCCGGTGACGCGGTGGTTTTGGCTTTTGCCTCGTGTGGGGAGTGCAGGCGTTGTGAGACGGGGCGGGAACCTTACTGCGAGAGGTTGGTGGAGTTGAATTTCTCGGGACGGAGGGGGGATGGGACGCAGCCCGTTAGGGACGCGAGGGGGGAAGGGGTGAATGGGTTGTTCTTCGGGCAGAGCTCGATGAGTCGGGTGGCGCTTGTCAGGGAGCGGAGTTGTGTCAAGTTGGAGGGGGAGGTGGGGAGGGAGGAGCTGAGGAAGTTTGCGAGTCTGGGGTGTGGTGTGCAGACTGGAGCTGGGGCGATCCTGTGGGTTTTCTTCTCCCTTTATTTTTCACTACTCATCTCATATCGCCCAGCAACCGTTGTGGTTACTTAGTGAGCTGATGACATGGGCCAGCAACATCGCCAAACCCCCTCCCGGCTCCCACATCGCCATCTTCGGCGCCGGCGCCGTCGGCCTGCCAGCTCTCATGGCCGCCCGCCCCTCCCAGCCCGCCAGCCTAGTCCTCATCGACAACTCCGCCACAAAACTCTCCATGATCCCCCAAACCCTCCTGACCAACGTCCACACCCTCGACTCCGCCTCCCTCTCCCCCGACGAACTGGTCGCGAAACTCAAATCCTTCACCCCAGACTCGCGGGGCATGGACTTCGCCCTCGACTGCGTCGGCCACGAAGCCGTCACGCAAGCGGCCTACTGGTGCCTCGATAAACTCGGCACCGTGCTGACCGTGGGCGGCAGCGCGACGGCCACCCCCCGGGTCTCCACCCAGCGGAATCTGGTCTGCGGGTTGACGATCCGGGGCACACATCAGGGAGACTCGGTGCCGCGGGTCATGATCCCAGAGTTGATCAGGCGGTGGCGGGAGGGGAGGTTTCCGTTTGAGTTGTTGTTGACGGAGTTTAAGTTTGAGGAGTTGGGGCAGGCGATGGAGGAGATGGCGGCGGGGAGGGTGATTAAGCCGTTGTTGGTTGTGTAGTGTAGAAATGTAGTGTAGTGTAGTGTAGTGTAGTGTAGTAGTACACACATATGGCTTTGGATATGGCGAACGTGGCTTCGTGTAGAATTTGTCTTGGCACGCAGACGAACTATGTAGAGCGGAAAAAGACACGGCATGTTTCGGTGTGGCACTGGCAAAGCATCCTCTTGTACAGCCTAAGCGCCACCTAATGCTATGCAAATGCCCGCATGCCATGCTCCGCCTGCCTGCTCTTCGCACGCCTCCCGCACGCGCTCGAAAAGCTCCGCCATTTGTACAATACAAGAAGGTTTCTTTTCCACATCAAGCTCCCACCTCTCCTCTGCCCTGTTCCCGTCCCTCCTCACTTCCCCCTTCCCAGCTCCCCCCACTCCTGACCCCAACCCAGTCTCAGCAAGTCCATCTCCCCACACCAGACGGAAGCTCGCAAACATCTACCGCGCAAACACCTTCACCACCCCGTCCCCGCCCGCGCTAACCACCAACCTCCCGTCCTGACTCCAGCAGACACAGCACACCCCCTCCCCGCGCATGCTGCGGTGGGACACGATATCCTGCGTGCAGATGCGCTTCTCCAGCGACCAGAAGCGGATGGAGGCGTCATGGCCCGCGGAGACAGCCTCCCGCCCATCCTTCGAGAGGGAGAGGCTGGAGATGGCGGCCGGGTGGGCGAGCATGGTGTAGGTGCATTGGCCTAAACATCAAGTTTTATCAGTTTTATTCCCCCAGAAAGCCGAGGTGCAGGGGGTTCGCTCACCAGAATTAGCGTCAAAGAACCGCACAAACCGATCCTCATGCCCACTAATCACCACCCCTTCCACCCCTTCCCTGCCCCCCGTAGCCCCAGCCCCGACCTCCTCCGCCTCCAACCCCCTCGCCGCATCGATCCCGGGCCCCGTCCCTTCCATCCCCGTATTCGTAGCCACAACAGCATTGATACTGGTCCCGCTCGTCCCGTCGTAGGTCTCATTACTCGCCATCCCGATCACCTCCTCCCCGGACCGCGTATCAAACACCAAGACAGAGGAGTCTGTATAGCTCACCACGAACGTCTCGCCCGACGGCGCGAGGGGGGCGATGCAAGTGGGGCTCGGCTTGCTGGCTCCCGGGGAGTTGCCCGCCCGCTCGATAGTATGCACGAGGGTATAGCTGAACGGCGTCACGCTCGCCACGCTCGGCTGCGGCGAAGACGGGAAGTTCGATCCGCTCGTCACGCTGTGCCTGCGGCTTCCACCCACGCCTCGCCGACTACCTGTCGAGGGGGATGAAGTCTGCGGCGGCGCACTGACGGCCCAGACTTTCACCGTACCGTCCGCGGCGCCGGAGACGAGGAGGAGCCTGTCCGGTCCGCCGAAATTGCTGCTCTGTGGCCCGAAGACGACGCCCGTGGAGGCGGGCAGAACGCACACGCACCAGACGGCATCGGTGTGGCCTTCCAAGGTGGCTTTCGGGTCCACACGCCCCCGCTCCCATACCCGTACCGTGGCGTCCTGCCCGCCGGAGAAGATCCAGCCATCGCCGCTGGCTCTCCCGCCCGTGCTGAAGCCCGTCGAAGCCGGACAGGCCGCCAGCGACGTGACGACGCCCTCATGTCCTCGGTGAGTGAAGTAAGACGAGATATCCAGATCCGGGTTGCTGTTGCTCCCAGCGTGACTGAAGTTCTGGTAAGACGCGGGGATGATCCAGCGCTTGATCGTCCCGTCGTCGCCGGCAGTGCAGACTTCCGGCTCGCCGGGCGATCCGCCGCCGCTGAAGACGACGCTGCGCACCACGTCGAGGTGGCCGCGCAGAGCGAACTTCACTTTGAACTGCGTCGGGTCACTGGCGTGAGCGAGGGCGTCGGCGGCATCTTGCTGAGCATCATGCTTGCCCTGCGAGCTGCGGCGTCGCGACATCGCCTGAGACCCCGACGACTTCCTCCGATGCGAAGCAGAACCCGTGCGTGGAGGCGACTTAGCCAGTAAGTGTGTGTGATTCGCCGCGCTCGGGAAGAGATCCGTGTCCGGCCGGCGAGGAGGCGGGATATCCGGTGGCGCGCTGTCCGACTGCGGAGGCTGCTCGTCGTCGAACTGCCACCCGTCGGCGTCGACCGGCGGCCGCACCTGACGTACAGGTTGCGGCGCTTCGGCGTCCGGGACTGCCCGCCCACGCGCATCGTATGTGTGCGTTACACTCTCCACCTGGTCTTCGTAGGGTGCCTGCGTGAGCTGTGCCGTCTGCTGCAGCGACTCGGGTGGCGGCTGCGAGGCGTCAGGGTAGTCTCTGTAAGAGGTCTGTCCGTGCTGTGGACCAGTCGCCTGGGGCAAGCTGTTTGGTATAGGCGGGGGTTGATGGTTCGGCAGCGCCGCAGCTTGCGGGAACTGCTGGCTCTGCTGCTGCTGCTGCTGTCGCAACGCTCTCTGCTGATGGTGTCGCGCATAGATCTCCTCCACTGACAGCGGCGGCTCAGGCAGTCCCGAGTAGTTGCCGTTCGGTAGCTGTTGCGGAGGCGGAGGGTGTTGCGGCGGTGTAAGGAGGTACTGGATCTCCTTCATGCAATTCTTGAGGTACTTGGTCGTATTGTCCAGGTGTCGATCCCTCTCCTTCTCGCTAGGCTCCGCTGGCTCGTCGGTCTCGAGGAAGGAGTTGTGGTGAACGTTCGAAGCAGCTGCACCTGTGATTAGCATGACCCTCCCACGCACACAACATCCCACATCAAAAGCCCACTCACGTCTATGCAAGTTCTCCCCTCCACCCACCCCATTCACCTCCCCCTCCTCCCCTCCATCCACCCTCCTCCTCCCCTCTCTAGCCTCCCCCTCCTTCACCCCCTCCGCACCCTCACCCGCCTCCCCCCCCTTCTTCCCCTTCCCCCCCCCTCGCCTCCCGGCCCTCAACGCCTGCTCCAACATCCTCACCTGCCGCTCCAACTGCTCATTCACCCGCTTCGCCTGCCGGCCCTCCCCCTCCTGCCGCGCAATCCGCGCCTTCATCTCCGCGCGCTCGATATCCCACGCGTTGCGCGCGCGCTCGTGGTTGTGCCACTCGAGTTGCAGGAAGCGCATGACGCCTGTTAGACACACACGCGCACAAGCGCAGGAAGTCAGTATGGCGCAATTTCACGAGAAAGCAGGGTAGGTGTCAGGTTGGCGTTACCTTGTAATGTGTACTCCGTCCCCTGCGGCGCATGCTGCTGCTCGCCTCCGGGCCCTACGTTGCCATTGCCGTTCCCATTGCCCATCATCCCACCCCCAACACCACCGCCGCCGCCGCCTTGTTGCTGGTACGCCATGTGGCCTTTCGCTCGCTCACTCGCTCAGTCGATATCGGGGCTTCGTTACCGGCTCATCGGGAGCGCGTGCGTGCGTGTGTGAACGGGTCGCGGGTAAAAGAGCAGGGAGCAGGAGGATGAAGCTGGCCTGGCCGGGAAAGTGGCCCGCTAACAGATCTCGGGCTGCCGATGGCGATGGGTGTTCGCGACAGCTGATGCCGGAGAATTAGCCAAGCAGTGAAAGTGTGTGAGCAATGACCGTCGGAAGAAAGAATTGGAAGTGTCGTTTCGAAGAGGTGTTCACGCTCGTGCTCCTCCACGCCCACGGGATGGATGCTTGTCCGGCGGCAGCGCTAGCCATCAGGGTTCAGCCGCCGCTGCAAGGCCAGGTACAAGTTGCATCTGTAGGTCACGTGATTGAGCTGCAGATATAAGGGATGAATGGTATGGGTCTGCTGCTGCTAGGTACCTTACCTGTCCCGAGAGGACGACAGACGGAAAATGGCGAACGGTAGACATAGGCACCTTGGGTTGGTAGGTAAGGTAGGTAGGTAAGGTAGATAGGTAGCAAACAGGACCGTGAACATCTCTCTACCCTACCTCCCCAGCCGCGCCCATAGGCAAAACCGGCGGGAACTCTTTCAAAACAACACGCAGACTCCACGCTCGCTCGCTTTCAAAAACCACACAAACAGGTAAGATAGAAGAGCACCACTTCGACACTCCTCCGCCCCGCCTCCCACCCCCCGCCCTTCTTCCCTTGCAGGTCCCCCTCTCCTCTTAAACACATAAGAGACTGTTATTCTCACTCATACAATCGTTAGCCCCCTCCATGTCTTACCACCCTCGTCCGTCCGTCCGTCCGTCCGTCCCTTCCCCCCTTCCTCCTCTCCCGCTTGCGAAAGGAAACAAAAAGAAAAAAAGAGAAATCAGCGCTCTATACGCAAATACAACGTCAAGAAGAGCAGAGACTATGCTTCCCCTTTTCCAGCGAACGCCCTCACTGATAGTGAGCCGTATGCAGCATTGCCGACGACGGCGGCGGCGGCCCCATCATCCCGCCACCCGTCAGCGCCCGCATATCCACATGCGTCGGCATGACGGCCTGCATATCCCCACCAGTCGTCATACCAATAGCCTGGTAGAGCGGCGGACCCGACTCCTCGACCTCGACCTCAACCTCCTCCCCCACCCCCCGCAAATCCTCCATCGCATCCCGCGCCTCCTCCATCTCCTCCTCCGACGGCGCGGACCCATCCACGCTCGTCTCGTGCGTGCGCCGATGCTGCGCCAGGTTATCGGAGCGCGAGAAAGCCTTCTGGCACAGGTGGCAGAGGTACGGTCGCTCCTGGGTGTGGGTGCGGACGTGGCGTTTGAGGTGCTCGAGGCGCTTGAAGAGGCGGCCGCACATGGGGATCGGGCAGGAGTGGGATTTGTGGGGGTACGGTGAGGAGGTTTCGGCGAGGGTGGCGCTGCGGGCGCGGCGGTAGACGCCAGCGGGTGTGCGGTGGAGGGCGTGGTGGTGGGGGAGGGGGGCGGGGGGGTAGGGTTGGGCGGGGCTGCTGGTGTAGTTGGGGTAGTGCTCGGTGTGCATGGGCATTGGCATTTGGGAGTGGCGAGGGAGATGCGAGGGGGTGGCGCTGTCTGGGGTGCTGGCGCCCTCGAGAGCTTGTTGGGGTGTTCCGTGTCGGGACAGGTTCATCAGCTCCTTGTGTTCGCCCATCAGCGGGTTCGGGTGCTGCGTGGTGTGCATGCTCGCCGGTGAGTCGTCGTAGGTGGTGACTTCCTGTCCCTCGGGGATGGCTTGCGGTACAACGGAGCTCGACATCGACCGCCGAAGATCGCTGGGTCGGTGGACAGCGTGTGCGGCCACCATCCCTGCAGACGTGACACCCGGTGCCATGCCGCCTTGAGTCAGTGAAGACCTACGGCGGCGCTGCTTGTATGTCGGCGAGCCTTCCAGTACGGAGTACATCTGCTGTGGTGGGAGATTGCGAGCCATGGACGGGTAGTGCGCGCCTGAGAAGCTCGGTGGAGCAGACATCAGTGGGTTGAAAGCCTGTTGAAAGCCTAGGTCCGGTATCGCAGTGTAGAGCCCAGTGTCCTCGTTCGCAATATATGCCGGCTCTGCACCCATACCGATCTGATGCTGAGGAGGCGTGAGAGGCTCGTAAGACAAGCCGCGTTGGCTGTAGTCCTCGAAGTGCGACGAGACGAACGACGGCGCCGGCGAGTACTCCATGTACGTCGGCATCGACCTGTGCCTGTGCGCGATCTGCGACAGCGGCACGCCGTTACGATCAAACACCGGCCCAATCGACTGCTCACGCGTCTTCTGTATCTGTGACGGCATCGGAGGCATCGCCATCTGGGAGTAGGTTGGCATCTGCGTCATCTGCTCATGGTGCATTGCTGGTGGCATACTGTGCTGAGGCATGGTCGTGTGCGGCGGGAGCTGTTGTGACTGCGTGATCATGGGCATGGGAGGCGGCGGCATGGAGTCGGTGGCGCGCAGCTCCGGCGACGTGGAGTGCGACGGCGGCATCGAGGAGGGTTGCGCGCTGAAGGTGGACTGGTTGTTCTGCTGCGCCTTGGTGAGCTGCTCGAACAGCGACTGCGACGAGTCGAACTCGAACGACAGCGCGGGCTCGTTGACAGCCACCGTTGTCGGCTCCTGCCCCATCTTCTCCCTCTTCAGGTCACGCTCGAGCGCGTCCAGGAACAGGCGGTCGTGGGGCACGCTGTACCAGTAGAACACCTTCTGCTTCTTCTGCGTGCGGATGCAATTGTTCTTGTACATGAAGTCGAGGAAGGGGCTCTTGGGCTCCTCCAGCGACGCATCGGTGCCGGACTTGAGGTTGCGCAGGTCGGAGAAGATGCCTTCCTCGAACTTCTTCGAGTTCTTGACCGGCCGGCCGAAAGCCTGGAAGCGGAAGGCGAGGCATCGTACGATGTCGGTGCCGGAGATGTGGAAGAGGTTGCTCCTGTGAGAGGGTCAGCATGGCGGTCGGGGAGGCAAGTCGGCTTGCCACAGCGGGCATGCACACGCACCATAGCACGCAGGACACATATTCGCCGGTCGGGAGCAGGAATCGCCGTATGTATTGGTCCTGGTTCCAGTCCACGGGGGCGGAGATGAGGAAGTACTTGACTGTATGGCATGGTCAGTCAATGGCACCTTGTTTGGTGGTCGCATGTTTGTTCACGCGCGACATTGCGCGAGGAGACGTACGGTTGTCTACTTGCTGCAATGCGACGACCGAGTCTGCCGGCAGACTCTGCTGCGCGTCCTGGTCTAGCAGGAACGTCTCCGGTGCGACCGTCCGTTGTTGCGGCGGCGGCGGCATGGACGGTTGTTGGTGGTGGGTCGCATACATATTGGCGAAGGCGATGCGGGCGGGCCGAGCTAGACTTGCGCGACGGGGTCTGGTCTGGTCTGGTCTGGTATGAGGCAGGGTGAAGCACGCTCAACTTCAAACAAGTGTGATATGCGGTGAGGCGATCTGAAGCCGGTATGACCCCCAGTGTCGTGTCCGAGGCTGAGGAGATGCGGTCGCGTCGCAAAGGTCGCGGGTGTTGCAGACTGTCGCGGCGGTATAAACGAATGGAATGGGCGCGGCGACCGTGTCGTCTGGAATCAATCGGGGCGAGACCGGCTCGTCGACAGGACAGGAGAACAAGCAGCAGAGAAGGATGGATATGGGCGGGTGTGAAGTGAGGTGTGCGCGATGTGGTAGGTAGTGGAGTAGTGTATCAAGAGTCTCTGGAGCTTCCTCGCGGGTTTCATCGGAGCTGGCGACAGGCATGGGACATGTTTCATGCCCATTTCGAATCCGCGCGCTAAGACTTAGCGGGGCACGCTTTGGGCAGACGGGGCTTGGCCGAGCCGGGATGAGCTGGGCTTGACCTTGTCCACGGACCACACTCGCCCACTCGCCCAACAGCCCCAACCTCGAAGCGCCCACCCATCGTTATCACGTCCACAGTCTCCAAGCGCCCACCCGTGACCCGCCCGTCGTGTTCACGCATACAAGACCAACTGTGTAGCCTACGCGCGACTTCGCGTCCACGACGCCGCAATTCCTGCTCAGGAGCAGCTGCAGCGAGCAATTTGATGTACATGTGCATGTAGTCTACAGTACAAGACCCCCTCGAGTCAGCGGTGCCGGCGGGATGCACATCAGCACATGCCTCCCGATGCCGATGCCTCCATCTGGTCTACCCTCTGCCCCGTACCTTTCCCAGAACCAACACCACCCCGAGAGCTTCTGCCCACGACTCGAGCACGTTGGAAAGATGAACCGTGCTGGAAAGATCACTTGTAAGGTTTGGGATCAGCATCATGCTCTTTCTTCTCCAAATCTCCAGCAACCACGGTCGATCCGGCTGCTTCGCCGCTCGTCTTCCGGCGATCGGCATCGTGTGGCTCGACAGTGAGACAGACTGATGACTACATGTACAGTCCGCTGCACATCGTGTCTAAAAAGCCGCCAAGCTACGACAAGCAGCAGGTCTTGCCGGCGGCTGCATCTACCTGTACAATAACCACCGCCGGTCGACAGCGCCTGCCTATAGCAAAACACGGCTTATTTTATACTAACCCTACCCTAACCCTACAGGCACGCTGTCTCGAGGTGCAGCGTGCAGTAGTCCCTCTCGCTTGGAGAAGAGAGGTGGCGGGGTCTCCCTTCACACTCCTGCAGCCGGTACCTGTTTGATCGGCCATCGCTCTCAACTCTGAAACCGACCACCCTCCTGCTCCAGAGGCTAGAGCCCGCGAGAACAACCAAAACGGAACTCTTCCCCCCGTCTGTTTACCTTTCGCTTCGCACAGGCATCATCGCGCACTCGTCGTCGTGGACCCCGTGGTTGCGTGCGCCGTTGATCCACCGTGTGATCCTCACGTACTATTATATACCTTGTTCCGGTGATCAAACGACTACACTAGTCACTAGTAGGTAGGTAGGTACCTGACCTTGAGCATGGACGAAGTTACCTATATCTGTACACGTGCTCTGTAGCGTGCTTCAGGGACGGAAACCTTAAGTCGACGGTTTTGTCATGCCAGCAGCAGCAGGAGGGTTTTTAGCCGGACTTATACGCCTGCAGAGGCGATACCTGCATGTATGTAGGCATTATTGCAGGCATGTCACGTTTGACCAGTGGCGGCTTCGAAGAGGTGTACGGCGAGAGTCGCGAGACTGCGGTGCCTGCCAACTACTCTGGCTGGGATTACATCAACGTCCCGAATCGGCTTTCTCTGTATGCAGCAAAGGGCGCCTTGCTAGGTGTCCTACCAACGGTGTTGACATGGAGAGGGATGACCCTATGAGAAATGTTGGGCTGTAGCGGGCTTGGGCCAGGGAATCTTTACAAACTCGCCCTCCGCAGCCGAGCTCATCGTACAGTAGAATACCTTATTTCGAAAGCCTACACCCTTCCGAATCCTGTGAGAAGTCAGCCTCATCCCGTCACACCCGTGCGTTTGTCAGGACGGGACCGATGGGCCAATTTGAAACGAGATCGGATACGCGGCTTGGTTGAAGTAGTAGTAGTAGTAGGTTGGGCGGGGATGATGTATGAAACGCGGCCAGCTTCTCCAAACCTCCAAATACGTTGGGTGGAGGCACATGTTCACTAAGCTTCCCGAGGGCGATGGTCCGGGGCCTCCAGTGCGTTTGCGCCACAACCATGCGAAGAGTGGTCGGTACATGTATGTGGAGCCTAATAATCACCTCCTACACCCTCGCCTTGCTCGGCAAGAGTCCACATCTGCCAACCCTTGCGATTTACTTCGCTCCGAACGAGGGTGGCGGATCTTGAGCTCTCACACGCACATCGTCTGATCAAGACCGCGTAGGGTGTGATTGGTACGAGGTAGTGGTCGATCATTTCGGTCGCTCAAGCGGGGGCCCTGTTGTCGAAGCGCTGTGTTTCACGTTGATGAGGTAGGCAACGGTGGGAATGTGGGGTCCCTCATGTGCTATGGCTCGCTTGTCTAGGCCGTGGACAACGGGACGCAAGCTCACGGCCATGGTAGCAGCATGTCGAGAGCGTGTGGTCGGGTAACAAGAAAGCCATATGTCCGGCAGCCCTGGAAGCCGCGAAGTAACGCTGGTTGAACCCATGATTCCGCGGATGTCTGCCTGACTGACATGTGCGGTGTGAACCATGTGGGTGATCGTCAATCTGATCTGCATCGTGATGTACCTACTCATTGTCCACCATCCCACCAGTAAGCGCTCAATGCATGCGGGTGAGTGATGAGCGTAGATCGAGCACACAGAGACTTATCCCAGGGGGCTTTGTCAATCGCTCTGCTGATACCAAAAATGCCTTTTCATCTCCTGCGCCCTTTGCCACTACCGCCCTGCTGCCTCGACCGCTCAATGGACTTCACATCATGCGAGCTCAGCTTCAACGTCCCGCCTCTGAATTTCCCAATCGAAGGCGCACCCACCCCTCGCTCCCTCCGCTTCTGAGGTTGGGAGGCCATCTTAACCTTCTCCAAAACGACGCCGTTCTCCACAGCCTCCTTCCTGCGCGTCACCTCCCTGCCAGCTGCTTTGGCTTTGATGCCCTTGCGATGCGCGAGCGGCATCTTCTCCTGCTCCAGGAGGGACTTCTTCGCGCCCAGGTCCCGGAGCCGGAGGTCGAGCGCTTTGACTCTGGTTTTGCCCTCTGGTGCCATGGTCGAGCTCGCCGTGCTGGAGCGATCTAGTAGATGGGATTCCTTCAGGAGTCGCTGGAGGGCCAGGTCGTGCTTCAGGTTGCTCGTCTCGGCCTCGTCGTCTGCGGTTGTTGGTGCGGCCTGGCTTGTAGTCTTGCTCTCACGCAATGTCGCAGTGGGTGGTCTCGATGACTTGATGCTGTCAGTAGTGGCTCGAAAGGGTGGTGAGAGTAGTGCGTACCATGAATGCTTTCTGTTCTTGCCGGGCGAGCTGGTCTCCTGCTTCGTCCGCTGTATCATGTTCCACAACCTCAACCCGCGCATCATCGTCCGACAGCCCGTTCCAGTCGGAAGTACGGTCTTCATCGTCACCTTCGTTCAGGGCATGGTCAGATGGTACCGCCTCTGGCCGGTCGATGGGTCTCACGGTCTCTTCAAGAGGCTTGAACTTCGCTTCGAAGGCCCGCTGAAAGAGTGCACGAGCATCATCATCGTCTATATGTTCTTGCTCGCTCTCTGCCACCAGGATGTCACGTCTTTTGCGCTTCCCCAAAGTCACCGCCATGTTTTTACGATCTGAACTGGAGAAGGATGTGGCGTAGAGGATGCACAACATACGGTTCCGAAATTAGACTAGCCTCGGCTTGGCGAGATTTCTTTTCGCCTCACCACTTCGCTCCAAGCTTCCTCCCAATCGACACGGCGAACATGACGCGCTTCCGGCCTTGCATAGACCTGCATGCTGGCTCAGTCAAGCAGATAGTAGGCGGTACACTTTCCACAGACAATGCGGGTCTCAGGACGAACTTCACCTCTGAACACCCTGCCGCATACTTCGCGGAGCTGTATCGCAAGCATGACCTCAAAGGCGGCCACGTTATCATGCTCGGGCCCAACAACGATGTCGCTGCGCGCGAGGCCCTCGCTGTCTGGCCTCAGGGTTTGCAAGTAGGGGGCGGGATCAACGCCGGTAATGTGAAGCAATGGATGGATGCCGGGGCGGAAAGGGTACGCTGTACACACCCATAGTCCTGTTACTCCAGTTGACCCTTTCGTAGTAGGTCATCATCACGTCTTTCCTGTTCCCATCGGGTGCTTTCTCCCTCGAGCGCCTCCAGGCGGTACTCAAAGCGTTAGATGGAGACAGCAGCAAGCTCGTCATTGACCTCAGTTGTCGCCGAGTGGGCGACGGCTGGCGAGTAGCTATGGATAAGTGGCAGACGATTACGGAATTCGAGATCAACAAGGGTATGTGTCCGCAAATTGTGTGTATAGAAACGTTTGCTAATGCTTGACGAAGACAACATACAAATGCTCGAACCGTACTGCAGCGAGTTCCTCATCCACGCCGCAGACGCCGAAGGGCTTCAGGCCGGCATCGACGAGAAGCTCGTCACGCACCTGGCTGACATATGCAGCATACCTGTAACGTATGCGGGTGGCGGGCGCAGCATCCAGGACCTTGAGCTTGTGGAGCGACTGAGCAATGGCAAGGTCGACCTCACAATCGGCAGCGCGCTCGACATATTCGGCGGGAAGGGCGTCACGTTTGAAGACTGTTGTCGGTGGAATCCCGCGCGGGAGTGAGGGCTTCGCTCGGATCAGAGGAGTCGATGTTCGCCTATCGTAGATCCTCCTTTCTTCGTCAACTCCAAAAGGCTGAAAGGTTGCTCAGTACAGTGCTTCATGTAGACCGGCGACGCAACCGCTCAGCGCCGCAACAAGCAGCTGCAGTCATGACCAGTGTGCGAGTCGCAGAGCCTGCCGAGGATCAACAACACAAACGGATGCGAGGCCCGTGTTCCTTCCATATCTGGCGGAGGTGAGCTTGGTGCCCGTGACGTGTAACGAGCACCATCATTGGTCAAAGCACAGATCTCACAGCCGAGAAAGCAGATTTAAGTTCAATAGGCGACCATTCTGCCACTTTGATTTCGCAACCTACACCTTCACCTTCACCTTCAAACCCCCAGCACACCTACTGCAATTGTCGACCGCCGCCCGCCTCTGCCACATACACAGCCCGTAGTCTCAGACCTGCCAGCAATACTAACGATCTTTCTGTTAACACTCCTCAGCAGACTACCAACGAACAACAACATGCCGACGTACGAATACAAGACCGCACTGTCGGTGCTCACAGAGACAGAGAAGAACCGCGTCGTCTGCCTGTACCTCAGCAGCGACACCGCCATCCTCAATGCCTCGGTAAGTATCTCCTCGTCATGACATGACCACCACGCTCGTGCAGTGTTTCACGGGGGCTGATGACGATACAGATCGACTGGGAGAAGGCTACGATGGCGTTCGGCAGCGCGAGCGTGAGCAGCCTGAGGGTGTCGCTCAACAACTCCCTCAAGAAGATCGCAGACCAGGGAGGCAAGGGCGGCAAGGCGGGAGAAGACCCGGGCCCGGCAAAGGCCAAGTCGGGTGGGGGCAAGAAGCGCAAGGGCGACGTGGGCGAGGAGGTGGATGATGAGGAGCCTGTCCGAAGAAGCGTGGTGGTGGCAGGAAGAAGAAGGGACTGGGCGAGACGTCGGTGAAAGGTTAGTCGGCACTCCTCCGCTCGGGACTTCTCCTTCGCGCTCGAGAATGTTTACTGACTACCATCCATCTAGGCGCCGGCGAGGAGAAGGCGGGGGTGGAGGACGATGACGCTTGATGCTCCAATACGCGCAACAGCAGGCGGCTGAGCGCAGTTCAAGCAGGCAGAATGCCCAATGGCGAGCTGTTACAAGACATGGTGCCATAGATGGCTAGCGATAGGAATGCAATGCATTGCGGTTCTGCCTCGCACCAGCTCCTCCCATCACATCCTATACTTACTGTTGTCCCATTGCGGTCCGCGAACGCTCACTGAAGCAGAGCTATGTACTGCCGCGTCACCGCCACCGAGTGAGCTCGGCGCGCTGGCCGCGAAGCTCACATCCGAATCTGGAATTGTCGAGCGCCATAGTGACTTCTTCACTTTCATATTGACTTCACTTCAGTCCACTCCATCTAACAACCAACCACGCCGCCTCTAATCACGACTTACATCATCAACTTCCGAGCATACCCAACAACTCCGCCGACATCCCATACCTTCCAACCACAACATCAGTAAGTATACCGTTGCTCGAGAGTCAACCCAGGCTGAGAGACACAGGTCCAACATGTCTTCCGACGACAGCACCCCCAAAAACTTCACGCCCGGCGAGATCAAGATCCTCATGTGCATCATCAAGCACCTCAAGGGCGAGATCAACGTAAGCCTTACAAAGCACGCCGGACGTCTGGGTTGCCGGGCTGACCTTTCGTTCACAGTCCGATTTCGAAGCCGTCGCAGCAGAGCTCGGCTACAAAGACGCCACGATCGCCAAGACCCGGCTGAAGCAGATCATTCGCAAGAAGATCAACCCCGGCGGCGGTGGGGCCGCAGGCGGCGGTGGTGAGAAAGCTACGCCGAAGAAGCGTAAGGGTGCGGCTGCTGGTGACGAGGGTGCTACGGGGGAATCGCCCACGAAGAAGAGCCGGGCCGCAAGCCGAAGGGTGGCCCTGTGGAGGA
The DNA here is from genome assembly GCA_005059865.1 of Friedmanniomyces simplex. NCBI lineage: Eukaryota > Fungi > Ascomycota > Dothideomycetes > Mycosphaerellales > Teratosphaeriaceae > Friedmanniomyces > Friedmanniomyces simplex. The sequence continues at coordinate 38,571 of NAJQ01000122.1, forward strand.
GGAGGAGAATGAGGCGGATGTCAAGGAAGAACAGGCTGGGCAGGAGGCGGATGCGATGGAGAGCACGGAGGAGGCGGAGAAGGATGGCTTTACTTGAGCGGTGATCAAGCCGGGACGATGCTCAGCGATCGCGAAGGGTGCGGTCTACTCTCGTACCTGAAGGCGAGCTGGAGCTAGAGCGCACGAAGCACAAGGCAGCAACGACAATCTCCAACTCGTTGTTCAACCGATTTGCGTGATTGTCGTCGGCGCATTGTTTCAGCGCGCAAACCCGGCCTGCAGTGATGCCGTGTGCGTTCCCAGAGTAGGTCGTCTTTGATGGTCTCACTTGACATGTTCAAGCTCATAACCAACCTGGACCTCCATCCAATCTGTTTCCACGTACACACAACCACCAAACACAGGAACACAACAGAAGCATCCAGCATGTCGTGCACTAACGAGCAGTTCCTCTTCTGTACCATCGAGCACTCCACGAACGGCGTGGTAGGTCCAACAACCATCTCACAGGATCCTGAAGACTGACTGCTGTCCAGGTCAATTGGCAGAAAGTCGGCGAGATCTTCGGCATCAAAGACACCGCCGCGTAAGCATCTCTGCCGCACATCCTCTCAGAACGCATGGATACTGACTGTTTCTTCCTCCTCAGGCGTATGAGGTACACTCGCATGAAGAAGAAATTCGGCACATTCGGCACTGGCTCTCCTTCGGCGGCGGGCGACGAGGAAGCAGCGGACAAGAGTGATCAGGCGGAGACGCCCAAGAAGACGCCGCTTAGGAAGGCGAAGGCGAATAAGAAGCGAAAGGTCGAGGAATCGGGATTGGGCGACGGAGCTGAGGAGGAGGGGGAAGGTCGGGTGAAGGGTGAGCCGGAGGAGGAGGTTTTTACATAGCCTTCCTGTCATACCCATCGGGAAGTGTTGGGGAAGGCCAAAGGTCGTTGCGGCGAGATGGGGATACCTCAGCGAGGGTTGAGCGGGAATGCCCGGGGAGGTGTCGTATCAAGGCCAAGAGTCGTCAGCGGCGATCTCAGTGACAACGATCTTGCCTGGTTGATGAGACCGAATATCCTCTCGTCCGCTTTCCTTTCTTCTCAAGTGAAACCATGCACCCGCAGTGGGTCATCGCCGTATATTCTCGCCAGTATTGACGTTTGAAGCGCCGATTTTGTTACGCGTGACCCACCGACCTGCCAGGACCTTCCACAACCTCACTGAATCTTCTAGGCCGCCTTCTGGACCCTTTTCCCAGCGACCAAAGCTTCAGCATCGTTGCACCAAACTCCGAACTTCAACAAAACCTCCAATACTCAACACCCACATCCACGCCTAACCATCAGCAGCATGGCGCAAACCTCCAAAGTCGACGACTTGACCTTCCTGTTCTTCATGCTCTTTGCACCCAAGCAATGCACAGTATGTTTCGAACGAGTACCTCCACCAGCACCTCTAGCTGACCAACTTCGCAGGCAAGGTTCCAAGTCGCCGCGGACAATCTCGGATCCAGCAGCGCCAAAGCAGCGTAAGCCATTCCGCCATACAGAGATCCTAATTACTTCCCAGCGCGCTAACGAGGAACAGGGAGGGCCGGTACTACAAGCTGAAGAAGGCCCACTGGGACACGGTGGGCGGTGCGGCCTTGCTGCAAGGGTTGGACAGTACGGCCACTCCGACGAAGACCAAGAAGGTGGCTACGCCTAAGTCCAAGAAGCACCTCCTGGAGGCTGATAAGGATGACGAGGAGTTGCCGGCGGGTCAGAAGGGCAAGAGTGACGCGAAGAAGGTGAAGGTGGCTGACGAGGAGGAGGATCAGGAGACGCCGACGAAGGTCGAGCTGAATGGGGATTACGGCTTTTTTTGACTGTGAGGCAGTCAGCCATCAAGGCGTGACCAGAAGGGTGGGCTCACCAAGACCCGCATCGCGAAGGGCCTGATCTCGCCGGCGAGCCTGAGCAACTTGTAGCTATGGAGAGCACCGCGGTACCTGGTGATGCCTGCTTACGTAGAACGTAACCTAACTCATGTGACCCGTTCCTGACTTGTGAAGTCCGTGAAGCTCACTGCCCTCCTCCAGTTGCCTCATCTTCAGACTTGCACCTCTGTCTTCCCACCAACAACATCCTCCAACCCCAGATCTTCTTCAACACGTCCAAATTCATCTACCCATATCACAACGACCGAACACACAGCATGGCGAAGGAAAGCGCACCAGCCGTGACTGACGAAGCCTTCTTCATGGCCATCATCGAGCAGCTCGGCGGTACAAGCGGCATCGACTGGCAGACCGTCGCGGACAAGTGCAAGATTGTCTCGAAGGGCGCAGCGTAAGTCTCCTGACTCTCTCTACTGGCTCTCTCTCTCTCTCTCTACAATGCGAATCCGCTGACACTCATGTGGCTGGCCCAGCGGCAAGCGATGGTCCCGCCTGAAGCTCAAGTACGGGCAGGAGGCCGGCGCCAAGCTGAGAAGTAGCGATGCTTCTCCGATTAAGTCCGGCACGCCGGCGGTGGCGGATGGGGAGGAGAAGACCCCCAAGACGCAATCGGCCAAGAAGAAGGAGAGTAGCAAGAAGCGTAAGGCGGCTGATCCGGCGGAGGAGGATGGGTCTGCGGCCGGGCAGAAGCGTGTCAAGGCTGAGGAGGAAGAGGAGAATGACGGGGTAAGGCAGCGCTCCTGGTCGTACGTAGGTTATCGGTCACTGACGATCGCGTTGCAGGGTTCGTAAGTCCTTTTAAGGCAGGCGGTGGACTGCGAGACAGTCGCGGTGCGCTGAACGACGCTGACATAAGGGGGGGGCGCTGAAGAGAGCAGTACTACTACCGGGGATGAGAGGAATGCGGCGGAAGCATAGGCATCCTATCTCCTGACAATTTAATGCTGCTTTGCAAACAGTTGATGAGTTTTGGGAGTGCGCAAGAGGTCGGTGTTGAAGCCGAGAGGTTGCCGGGCGCCGCCTCCAGACTAGTTCCTTGGCAACCCCGACTCCATCTCAACGTCACTTCATCTGTTGTTTCTCCCCTCCCATCGAACATGATTACCAATACCTGAGGAAATATATCGCTGTACCGTGATGGGGCGATAGCACCGAAGCACAGCTCTACTACCTCTGATCCCTTCGGGCAGCCCGGGGTCACGCCCAGCAGCGATGTAGCAACACTTTACCCTCCAACAAGCCCTCGCAGGTGGACGTGGCAGTGTGTCCCGCTCGAGTCAAAGCAGTACTGCTCTTGGCGAACCGTCACAGGCTGTGTAGTCTGTCTTGTCCATCCCTTCTAGAGCTCTCAGCAGAAATCAGTGTAACATAGTTCTCTCAAGCTTCCTTCTCCCCAAATTCCCATTATACTCCAATATTTCATCAACTGAACAGCAATCCGTTGAACGAGGAGCATCCAGAGCATTCCAAGGTTGGGCTACAACATGGTCCACAGAGGTGGGATGAATTAATTTGGCATGTTTGAAACCCCCCGTCATGAACACCATAGCTGAAACTCCACGCAGCAGCACCGGAGTCGACGGCGCCACTGCCCCAATTCCGCGCAAAGAGGCTTCGAATTGTGTAAGGGGTGCTGATGACGGAGATGATGACACGGAGGCGTTGCCTACAAGAAGGCGAAGGAGGGAAGGCCCAGGGGGGACGTGTAGGGAGAGGCTGGGAATCTTGAGTTCAACTGCGTTCTGGCTCAGGATCTGGGACCGGGAAACGGTTCGGCGATTGGGAGGCTTCTCGGTCATGGTCATCATGGGAGAGGCAGCGACAGTGGAGATCGAGGCGTTTTGGGGAGCGGTTGCAGCGCGGAGATGCCGTCGACGAGCGGCAATCACGTGCTCTTCTCGACACGCCGTCGCAACGGGGCCGTCCGGAACTCACAACCTTGACCAACATTCAGCGCTCTCTGGCGATGTCATCACGTTGTCGCTACCGCATTCGGACATCACGAGACCGCTAGTGTGAACCCTGCAGGTCCCTGAAGTCCAAGCTTGGCATTGATGCTATGCGTGACGTTCGTTTCGGAAACAATAGGACTGCAGCAACAACAACTGGCTTTTAGTCCACATGCAATCATCACACCAACACCGACCTCTCTTCAACTCCCTACGATTAGTAGGACGGTCTACATATCTTGTCGTAACACAAACCCATCAGACACGACAAAGCCACAGGTACGTGTGCACGCGACTGTCCATACCAGGGTTAGCCTCAACATACACAGCACACAGACCAATCGCCGGCAAGGTCACATTCGGCGCTAGCGGCCAAGATTCCGCTACTTGTACCCTAGCTATCGCACTTGCACCTCGACTTCTATCACCACCACCACCAGCCAGTGTGCATACGACGCTAATCACCACAGGCCATGGAGGACACCGACTACAGCAGCCCCGAGGCTGACGACTACTCCCCCCAGCCCGACAAGCCGAAGCGCAAGAGCGCCGCCGGCCGTGAGCTCATCCGCTGGGACCGTAAGCATCTTTCACGTCCCGAAGTTCCCCGCCAGAAGTCAGCTAACGTTCAAGCAGCCGACAAGGATCAGCTCGTACTGCTGTGTGTCGACTACGTCTGTGGCGCTCAGGGTGTGGCTGTCCCATGGGACGAGATTGCGGCGAACTTCGGTGCACTTCTAGGTAAGCACAACATCACCGGTGAGGCTATCAAGCAGCACCTGTCCAAGCTTTACAAGTATCGGGTGGAGTTCAACTTGGTGGTTCCGCCGAAGCTGGACCGGACTCAGCGTCGCAAGGCCGTTTGCAAGGTGGAAAACACGAAGAGCACTCCAGCTCCGACTCGTGCTCGTGGTAAAAAGGGCGCGGCCGACAAGGTCCAGGACGAGGAGGATGAGGTTTCAGCCACGCCTGTCAAGATCCCGGGGAGCGGGTTGCTTCACATCAAGATGCCGAAGCCCAAGAAGGTCAAGGTACAGGCTGCCGCGCCGAAGACGCCAGGTAAGGGTCGCGGCAGCGGGCGCAAGAAGCGCGATGACGACGACGTCACATCCGCCATCGAGGTGGAAGAGGAAGATGAGGAGGGCAAGAAGAAGAGTGCAGTTCCGCGTAGCAGCAAGCGCGGCCGCAAGTCCAAGAGCGCCGCCCTCGTCGATGACGCCGAGGACGACATGGATATGGAGGTCATGACGCCGACCAAGAAGCCGAAGATCAACCTCCGCGCTCTGCCAGCCATGGACTACCGCGAACCGTCCGTGGAGGACGAGACTGAAGCTGCTCCAACATTCGGGGAGATCTCCGGGCTGGTCAAGCAGCAGTCGAGTAGGCCGAATCACCCACCACACTCTCAAGCTGAGCTGACATATTCGCAGATCCGTCGCAAGGGAGCAGAATCTACAACCAGAGTTTGCCGTTTGGCCCCGCCTCGTTTGGCTCCGCCACGGTCGGCACCTCGTACCAGGACTACTCGCAAGCGGCCACGCCGGCGTATACCTTCCATCGCAGCGGCGATGTCACACATTTCACACCGTCTCCAGGGAGCTACGGCTACAACGGCTTGCCTCAATTCCGCTTCCCCGATCAAGAATCGCCACAGATGCAGACGTACAACGGCTACGAGTACGGTTCCGCTGCTGGTGTGCCGCCTGGGTATGGTGGCATGGTCGACTTTGGTCACAGCTTCGGTACTGGCGCTCCGGGCGTCAAGCACATCTCTCACGCCCAGATTTCGAATGCATTGCAAGCTATCGCTGACTCCCACACGAACAATGCACCTGCGGGAGGCCAGGGGACACGCCACGACAGCTTCGAGCACGACGAAGTCAACGTCAACAAGGTCGACAAGGTCACGCAGCCCTCCAGCAACGACCACTTGCAGCTCAACACCCATTTCCACGGCTCCGGCGACTTCTTCAACACGAGCGGCCTGAACACCTCTTCCGCTTCCCTCAGCCCCGGCGAGACCGGTATCACCCCGGCGATGGCGCAGACCGGCTTCCTGCCGCTCGCGCCTGTCCACAACACCAGCTTCGACAGCGGGTTCGGCGGGGTCGAGGACCAGGCGAACACGAAGAGCGAGGGTGAGCACGGCGGGCAAGACGTTGATTTTGCGTCTCACTTCGATGGCTCGCAGTTGCACTTCGACTTCGATGACTTCAACATGCCCAGCGTGTTCGACTAGGGCAGCATCGAGGTCCACAGTCATGGTGTCTCAATCATGTACGGCACCACACCACAAGACTTGATCGAACCCAGCACCAGAATGCACAACATGGTGGCCTGAAAGACGGCGACTTACGAAATCAACCTCAACCCGGCCTTCTCTGCCTTTGCCCGGCCAGAGTGCATCTTCTTCGATAAAGCGGGGGGGGGGGATGAACATTAGCGGACGGCGTTCCATGCTCTACTGGCTTGCGCTGATATGAGGACCTTGCGATTGTATCCTGGCGGCAGTTCTTTGCTGGACTGCAGGGCCATGGAGAGCAGGAGGAGGATGCTACACTGCTTGCTATGACTACTGTATCTTAACGAAAGCTCTCAGCCGTAAAAGGCGGCTACGAATTCAATTGAACCAGGTAAATACCATGACCTGCTCCAAGTTCCATATCTTTCATCGTCTGAGTATTAGTCGTGGCTCTGCTGTTTGAAGTGAAGGGCACTGTTCGTGACTGTGCCCCGCCACCCCACTTCAACTTGAATATCTCCACCGGGCAACCCTGCACAACCTTTTGCCCTCTCCAGATACCAGTCAACCTGAAAGATTGCAAGGTCTACGACAACAAGGCTCCAACATGGCCACAATTACGGAGACACAGACGGACACCGTCAAGAAGAAGCGCCTGCCCGCAGCCAAACTCGCCAAACTCGCGCCCGAAAACGAACGATACATGCGAGCATGCGCCGACGTCGCCAACGCCCTCGTCGAGGACCACGAGAAGTCCCAGCAGACGGGCGCCGCGAGGAAGGACATCAACCTCAACGCCCTGCGCGGCCACTTCGCCAAGAAGCACTTCCTCTCCCGCCAGCCCCCCCTCACGGACATCATCGCCGCGGTGCCGGAGCAGTACAAGAAATACATCCTCCCCAAGCTCATCGCGAAGCCCATACGTAGCGCGAGTGGCATCGCGGTGGTGGCGGTGATGTGCAAACCCCATCGGTGTCCGCACATCGCATACACGGGCAACATCTGCGTCTACTGCCCGGGAGGCCCGGACAGCGATTTCGAGTACAGCACGCAGTCGTATACCGGGTACGAGCCGACGAGCATGCGGGCGATCCGGGCGAGGTACGATCCCTTTGAGCAGGCGAGGGGGAGGGTGGACCAGATACGGAGTTTAGGGCATAGCGTGGATAAGGTGGAGTATATTATCATGGGCGGGACGTTCATGTCGTTGGCGCCGAAGTATCGGGAGGAGTTTGTCACGCAGTTGCATAATGCTTTGTCCGGGTATCAGACGAATAATGTGGATGAGGCGGTGATGGCGGGCGAGCAGAGCACGACGAAGTGCATTGGTATCACGATCGAGACGAGGCCGGATTACTGTCTACCTCCTCATCTCACGGATATGCTGCGCTATGGATGCACGAGGCTGGAGATCGGTGTACAATCGCTTTACGAGGATGTGGCCCGCGACACCAACCGAGGCCACACTGTCAAAGCCGTTTGCGAGACATTCGCCATGGCGAAGGACGCCGGCTTCAAGGTGGTGTCGCACATGATGCCCGATCTCCCCAACGTTGGCCTTGAGCGCGATCTGTTCCAATTCCAGGAGTACTTCGAGAATCCTGGCTTCAGGACGGACGGCCTCAAGATCTACCCCACGCTCGTCATCCGCGGCACAGGTCTCTATGAGCTATGGCGGACTGGCCGCTACAAGAACTACACACCCAATGTACTCGTCGACCTCGTGGCGCGCATCCTTGCCCTCATCCCACCCTGGACCCGCATCTACCGCGTTCAGCGCGACATCCCCATGCCACTCGTCACGTCCGGCGTCGAGAACGGCAACCTCCGCGAGCTTGCTTTGGCACGCATGAAGGACTTCGGGACCACCTGTCGCGACGTGCGAACCCGCGAGGTCGGCGTCAACGAAGTGAAGCACAAGATCCGACCGAACCAAGTCGAGCTCGTACGCCGCGACTACGCCGCCAACGGCGGCTGGGAGACCTTCCTGGCGTATGAAGATCCTAGGCAGGATATCCTCATCGCACTGCTTCGATTGCGGAAGTGCACCAAGAAGTACACGTACCGCGAGGAGCTTGTCGGCCAGCCAACGAGCCTCGTCCGGGAACTGCATGTCTACGGTTCCGCCGTGCCGATCCATGAGCGGGTGAAGGGCAAGAGCCAGCATCAGGGTTACGGCACGTTGCTCATGGAGGAGGCCGAGCGGATTGCGCGCGATGAGCACGGCTCGGAGAAGATTGCTGTCATCTCTGGAGTCGGGGTTCGCGGGTACTACAAGCGGCTTGGGTACTGGCTTGATGGGCCGTATATGTCCAAGTGGCTGAAGGATGACGAGGAGAGTGGTGATGATGACTGAAGGGCACGCTCGACACGCACCGGAGGACAAACACCGGAGCTTGGAGACGTGCCTTGCGTCTCCGCGTGTTGCTTGGCACGCATTTCGTCTTGGATGGCCAGTCCTCTGTTCAGCCCATCAGATATGCGTTCACGCTTTGCAGCGTAGCTCGGCTTGGCGCCGCATCGGGCATGGATACCATGATCCAGCTCAAGCGGTGTTTGATCAGCGTCTTGCTCATATGACCGGGTCTCTCGCCTGTCGACTGAAGGCGTAGCGTACTGTCACTGCCGTACAGCGAGCACAATATGGCCAGCGCAACACCGACAGCGAGGTCTCTACCCGTCTCGCACGTTACTAGAATCTTGCTATCCGGGAAAAGCATCGTCGGCAAGATCTGTAGCTTCGGCAGCTCCGTCCTCAGCTGACGGCTACCGTTCTTGCCCGTGCTGCTGGCGAGATGGATGTAGCGGTCATTCAGCGCTTTCGCAAGTACGGTGCTCGCACTCACACTGCAGCAGATGACAACATCGAAGCCCGCGTACATCATCTCTGCACCAGCGTTGTTCGCGACCCAGATGCTGTTCGACGGCTTGATGAGTGTCGGAGGCCGCATACTGGTTATTTCCGATGTTTCGGAAACGATCCCTTCGATCAATGGCGGCAGCTCGCTCTCGGGAGTAGTCATGAGCAGATCAGTGTTGGCCCAAAACGTATCAGGACCAAGCCCAAGCGCCCAGCTCTCGCTGTCGTCAGCGGCTCCTTGCACATAGTTTGAGACGTTATGCGACCCTTCGCTCATACGGTTGGACGCTGTAACCAGTACGACGAGACAACAATCGCGCATCTCTGCCATCGATGAAGAATCAAGAGCGCAACCGGGAGTGATCCAGACGGGACGCATAGGCTTCACCAACGTCGACCACAGCCTGTTCGCATCAATACTGAGCTCCCGGAGGCTTTCAACAAACGCGGGAATGCGTGCCTCAATCTGCGAGTGCTCGGACGGCGATACGACATCCGATGGCGTGTGCAATACGTGGTATCCCGACTCCTGCGGGAAGAGTAAACGGTTGAGCACAGCGATCCATATCGGTACTGTCTTGGACAAGGCGTCCGGCATACTCTTACCGCGGCGTGTAGAGTCGACAATGATACAGCTAGAACATAGATCAGATACAGATACATCCCAGTCACTCCATCGTCTGCGACGTACCCTCCATGCTGTCCAAGTACGTCAAGCACCTGCAAGTTCAACCTCCGCAAACTAAAAGACCATTGCCCAAAGTGCCCATCCGTAGACTTGAAGTAAGCGCTACCCGCCTTTCGATCCGGCGTTATGTACCAGCTCCCGCATCGCTCATTGGCAACCAGAGGCAAGTCGTAGGCTTTCGAGACTTCGAGAACGAACTCTGCGTCCTGCTTTATGGACCGCAAGCGGTTGGTGATGGATAAATTGGAGCGCTTGAGCTCGCCGAGTGCAGTCTGCAGGTCTGAGGCTGCTGGGGAAAAGATGATGTCGGATTCTTGGAGCGGTCTCGGCATGCTTTTTTTACCGTGTAGAACCTGGAAGCGCTGCTGGGAGACGAACTCGACGAAGCTTGAATGCCAATCGTTTATCGTTTCTGCCTGAGGCAAGAAGCTGTCTAACTCGATACGGCAGGAGCAAGCGTGGGGTCTAGCCCCGCGATGCGTGCGATCTCGGCCTCCAATTCTTCGAAGTTTTGTCATCCACATGATGACCCGTGCAAGGTGAGACTCAGATCGTACCTGACGGCCTCGGAGAGTTCTGTGAGTCACTGCACCATATACGCCAACCAGCATCTCTTTTCCCTCTCCTCCTCTCACCAAACAGCTCGACACGATCACCTCAGCACACCAATAGCATGTCCTCGAACAACACCGCCTTCCCAGACCGCCCCTCTGCATTCCGCTCCCAGTCCAGCCGAGCACTCAACGGCAGCAACGACTCCTCACCGCCGATCACCACGAAGAGCAGCGCGAGCATGGCGTCCAGCGACCCGCAGTCCTCCTTCGCCGTCAAGGCAGGCCTCGCCCAGATGCTGAAGGGTGGCGTCATCATGGACGTGGTGAACGTCGAGCAAGCACGCATAGCTGAAGAGGCGGGCGCGTGCGCGGTCATGGCGCTGGAGCGAGTACCGGCAGACATCAGAGCTCAGGGTGGCGTGGCGAGGATGAGCGACCCGTCCATGATCCAGGACATCATGCGTGCGGTCACTATCCCGGTCATGGCGAAGGCGCGTATCGGACACTTCGTCGAGTGCCAGATCCTGCAGGCGATCGGCGTCGACTACATCGACGAGTCAGAGGTCTTGACGCCGGCGGACCCGACGAACCATGTGGACAAGAATCAGTACAACACGCCCTTCGTCTGCGGATGCAGGAACCTGGGCGAGGCGCTCAGGCGAATAAGCGAGGGAGCGGCCATGATCAGGACGAAGGGCGAGGCAGGGACCGGGGATGTTGTGGAGGCCGTACGCCACATGCAGACCGTCAACGCCGAGATCGCACGAGCATCCTCCGCTTCAGACGCAGACCTGAGACAGATGGCCCGCGAGCTCGAGTGCGACTACGCTCTGCTGAAGGAGACCGCCAAGCTCAAGCGTCTGCCGGTGGTCAACTTCGCCGCGGGAGGTATCGCCACGCCCGCGGATGCCGCTCTGATGATGCAGATGGGCTGCGATGGTGTGTTCGTCGGCTCCGGAATCTTCAAGTCCGGCGATGCGGCGAAGCGGGCCAAGGCTATCGTGCAGGCGACGACGCACTACAACGACCCGAAGGTGCTGGCTGAGGTGTCGATAGGGCTGGGCGAGGCGATGGTGGGTATCAACTGCAGCGGCATGGGCGAGGGCGAGAAGCTGGCCAAGCGAGGGTGGTAGGCGTCTCGGCCGGTTCAGCTGATTAGCGTGAGCACCAGCATACGCATAGGCATAGCGAGGGCGTTCGAAAGATGTTTCGCCTCCCGGCTCTAGTATGAGTTGAGGTCATCTCTATGATCACGGTACGAGAGTTGAAGGCTACTAATGAGCTCTATTATGTACTCACTCCCAACTCCAATTTGTGCATCATCAACCGCTTGCAGTCCATCAAGCAGGACGTAGCATTCGTTCTTGTAGTAATCCGCCTGGATATCGAGAGTCGTCAATAGTTCTTCGACCGCATTATAGGAACATAGGGGCCGTCGAGCTCCGTTCAGGTTTGCGCCGACCCACAACAGAGACGTCGGAAGTGCACAACCGCTACCCGAGTCCTGGAGGCAGCAGTTCGAGTTGAGAAGGGGCGGGCGAGTACGCTTTCAGCCTGGAGAGAGAGAGGCCAAGCAGTACAAGTAGGTAATTTCGGGCGGGGTACGTGGTAGGTATATCCAGCCACCGAGGGTACTACAGCTTCGTCTTCAAGCTGCTATAGAACCGCCATCTCAACATGACTTCGAAGCTTTTCCGAAGGTCTTCTACCTCTCGTACCTGCTCTCCCGTCGACAATCGATCGCCAGACTGACTCATTGCATCTTCACACCATCATACCCCTCAATTGTTCTTTAGATCATGGAAGGCAAAGTCATAGCCATCACAGGCGGCGCCTCCGGCATCGGTCTCTCCTTGGCCAAACTTCTCGCCCAACGCGGAGCGAAACTGAGTATAGCGGACGTAGCCCAGGAGAACCTCGACAAAGCGGCAAGCACGCTGAAGGAACTCGTAGCTGGCCCGGATCACATCTTGACAAGCAAATGCGACGTCCGGCAGCTCTCTCAGGTGCAGGATTGGCTGAAAGCCACGGTCGATAAGTTCGGGAAAGTCGACGGCGCCGCGAATCTGGCGGGAGTGTTTGGGAAGAGTTCGATCGAGGATCTGGAGGAGGACTTGTGGGATTTTGTCATTGGGGTGAATTTGACTGTACGTCCCACCAATTCCCCTAACCCGTGATATCTTGGAGCTTTCTCACTGACATCACTCTCCTCCCAGGGCGTCATGCACTGCCTCAAAGCCGAGCTGAAACTCATGGGCAAAGGCGCCAGCATCGTCAACGCGGCCTCCATCTCCGGTCTACGCGGGCAAGCCGGTAGCGGAGCCTACTGCGCGTCTAAGCATGGCGTGGTGGCTTTGACTAGGGTCGCAGCGGTCGAGAGCGGTAGTAAAGGCATCCGCGTCAATGCTGTCGCGCCGGGGTATATCGATACGCCGATGTTGGATCAAGCCGAGGCTCTCGCCGCGAAGGGGGCGCTGGAGCAGAGTGTGGTGAGCATGCCGATTGCGAGGCGGGCGGACCCGGAGGAGGTGGCGAAGGTGATTGCGTTTTTGTTGGGCGACGAGAGCTCGTTTGTGACGGGGGCCATTTACTCGGTGGATGGTGGGTGGAATGTGTGAGGTTGGGAAGTATGGCGGCTGTTCTGGCAATGTTTTACGATGAACCCGAGCCTTCGGGGCATCCTCTAGCCACGAGCTCGCTCCTTTGCGCCTCGCTCGAAACGCTACAGATTCTCAGATGCGACAGTTTCAAGTGTGGTCTTGCTCAAGCACTGGCCCTCTCCATCATCCCCACTCCATTCCTGACGACTCCCACAAGCCCGCCCGTCTGTATGGTCTCGCTGCCGCCACCACTAAGACGGTACTCGATCTCCGCCAGACCTTCCAGCCACGCTACGCGTGTCTGGGCTGGCACCTCCACATCCGCGAGCTGCTCGCCGAGCGCAGTCAGGATGTCGGCGAGAGCCAGCCCTTTGGTTCGCTTGAGGGTATTGATGGTGTTCAAGCACGATCCCACGTTCGCCGTCGTGAGCAAGGTCTGCGTTATGTTGCTGATGTCGGCTGGATGCGGCGCGGCGATGCAGTCGTAGATCGTTTCCAGGGTGATGAGGTCGCGTTTGATGTCTTTGCTGTCTTGCAGGGGCTGACCCGGTATGTTCAGCGGCGTTGAGGAAGCGTGACACGCTTGCAGCACGTTCAGTGCTCGACGCATGTCGCCCTTTGATAGTGTGACGAGACTGTCTGTTGCGTCTGCTGCAATGTTGACGCGCTCCTCGTCGATGACTTTGTCGACTAGTCGTCTGATGTCCACTTCCTTGAGCGGCGAGAAGCGGAATCGCGTACAACGTGACAGTAAAGCGGGCGACAGTTTGTGTGTATAGTTGGCAATGATGCAGAAGCGGGTATTGGCAGTGTACTTTTCCATGATACGCCGCAGTGCCATCTGCGCGGTGGACGTCATCGCATCTGCTTCGTCCAGGATGATGAGCTTGAAGTTCGCAATGCTGTCGTTCTGCGTCTTGTCGAAGCTTCCGGCAAAGATCTGCTTCGTGGAGGAGAACGTCTTGATCTGTTCTCGCACCACATCGATACCTCTGTCGTCCGAAGCGTTCAACTCCAGCACCATCTGCCGCATGTTCCTGTTGCCGTAGATTCTCCTCGCCAACGCTAACACTGTGCTTGTCTTGCCTGTGCCTGGCGGGCCATAAAGCAGCAGATGTGGTAACCGGTTTGAGTCAACGAACTTGTTGATGGTAGCGAGGATGTCCTGATGGCCACTGACGTCCGCCAACGACGCCGGTCTGTACTTCTCCACCCATGGGAGGGTGTCTTCCGCTTCCACTGGGAGGTTCGCTGCGCTCCGCTTGCCCTTGGAGTCGGTGTTGGCGGCGGAGAATAGAACGTCGGAGGTCGCCTTGGGCGCGTCTTCCATGTCGATGTCATCCTCGTAGTCCGACATCGTGGCAGCTGCTTTTGGGGTATTGTGACGGTGAGTTGTGCTTGGAGGAAGAGACGCGTCCTACAACGCGTCTTGAGCTTCGTAAAGTGGATGCGTACAAGATGCCTAAGGCACCAATTCTGTTCGTGTACAATATGACCCGCCTGCGACATGAGTTCAAACACCTCGACATCACTCACAAGACTGAACAGGCTGATCAACACGCATTACACCTATACCGCAAGACGCCCAGTCCACGACCATACTCCCCAAAGCACCCACGACACTGCAACCGGGCCATAGAGCCCACAACACCGCAACCATGCCAGCCTACCACAGCGTCTTCCTCGACGAACCCAACCAACAAGTCATAGGCAACTTCGCCCTCCTTCCCTTACGAACACGAACCCGTGGCCCGGCACAGCAACTACCACAAATAACAGACACAACCGAACTGGACATCGAGCCGTCGCACACCTCCTACGACCCACTAGATGAGATCCTCTCCCTGTTCCGCGCCAACACCTTCTTCCGCAACTTCGAGGTCAAGGGCCCGGCAGACCGCGTCCTCATCTATGGTATCCTCTTCGTCTCCGAAGCGCTGTCTAAGATCCGGCCCGGCATGTCACGGAGAGATGCGGAGAAGAGCGTGATGAACGTGGCACTAGATACGAACTTTGCGATACCCGGTGATGCAGGGTTTCCACTCAATCAGGCATTCGAGGCACCGAAGGATCGCAACGAGGCGGAGGTGTTGAGGCAGTATATCATGCAGATGCGGCAGGAGCTGGCCATGCGGCTGCTGAATAGAGTGTACTCGGATGCGTCGGGGCAAGCGAGCAAGGTAAGCTTTCTACGTGACC
>NAJQ01000123.1:0-19932 GCA_005059865.1 Friedmanniomyces simplex
GCGAAAGAGGCGCCATGTCGGCGATGTATAGTGAGTGGCAGCGTGTCACACGCAGGGGTGTAGCAATAGAGCGCGAAGGAGGAAGGGGGAGAGCAGGATATGGGAGCAGGGAGAGAGTATACCGACGGCACGAAGCGTTGTCCGGGCATTGTGGGTGGTCGTCGCGTGTAAGTCAACATTGCCCAGCATTCCAGTAATCTCGTCCTGGCAGTTTGCGCGAATGTGTACACCGGGGACAGAGTATGGTTATGAGACGTTCACCATGGGTAAATGCTGACTTCGCGTCGTGTTGGTGAGCACCACCAGGGCATTGCAAACCTCTCTACTTCCCTGGGGGGGGTGAAGTGCCCGTGGAAGTCCTTCCTGGTGATGTTTACAGCACGCTCCACTGGCGGTACGTCGGTGGTCTATAGGTCAACGGTGCGCCCAGGCGCGTTTGGCGCACATTCCTCGGCTAGGCCTGGAAGCGGGCGAGAGCAGAGTGCCATCGAAGATTGCCTGACGATAGGAGGAAGCGATGTCGTAGAGCGTGAGTCTTGCACATGCTGTAATCAGAAGTCTGATCGGTGTGAATTATGAAGATTGGAAGATGAAGTCCATAAAGTCCAGATTGACGGACTCCAGACGTTGCGGGATTCAGGTCCGTGCTTTCTGGTTTGCATATTCGCTTGCATGTCGTCCAAGTAAATCGAGTAACATGAGCCCACCAACCTCCGACCTCTTCAGCGTCGAGACCATCCCCGGCGCTGGAAGGGGCATCCTCGCTAGTCGCGACATCCCCCAGGACACAACCGTCCTCACCAGCAAGCCGCCCGCCGCACACGTGCTATTCCGCGAATACCGCAAAGAAGTCTGCGCCCAGTGTTTCCTGTATGATCGCGGGCGCACCTTACGTGTCAAAGACCATGACACTGGCAAGGTGTTCTGCTCAGCGAGCTGCCAGCAGAAGTGGGTAGATCACACAGGTGAGCTTGGGGACGGAGCGTGGCAGGATCTTCACCATTTCATACAGGCGAGGAGTAAGGGTACGAAGGACACCAGTGGTATTTCACTCACGGACCACCGGCCTGACGTTGGAGAGATCGATGGACGCTGGTCCCAGGCGAAGCCGGAGGCAGATGTGCGGATGCGAAAGGCTATCGATGGGGCCTCTCGACCTACTGGCCGCAAGCAGACCAAAGCAGCAGTCGCTAGTAGTACCATCGACCCTGACATTCTAGGCTATCTGTTATCTGGTATACTAGCCCACCACCAACAACCAAACCAGTGGCGAGAAGACGTCCTGGCCTTGGCCATGCACGAAGAGCCCTACACCACTACCCACGACCTCGAAGCCCATTGCACCAGCTTCGTCCAGCTCTCCAGCATCATGCCAGTCGAGCTACACGAGAGCTGCACGATCGAGGTGTGCAGAGCACTAGCCGCCGTAAGCAGCCACAACGCCTTCGGCATCCGCTCCGGCAGCGAGGACGGCGAGGAGTACATGGGCTACGCTTTATACCCTTCGGCCAGCTACTTCAACCACTCCTGCGACCCGAACCTGGCCAAACAGCGGGTCGGCAATGCCTGGCGGTTCTGGGTGGTGCGGGACGTGCAGCAAGGGGAGGAGCTGTGCATCAGCTATCTCGGAGGCGACGAGAAGGACCTCAACTTGAGACAGCGGAGGGCTCATCTGCGGGAGGTCTGGGGTTTCGCGTGCGAGTGCGCGCGGTGTCGGCGTGAAGCAACGTCCTCGCACGACGCTGGGTGAGAGAAGTCGGCCGAGTTGATGGACGAGACGGCAATCCTCGAGGCGCTGCGAGTCTGCGGTGGCCCCTTTTGCCTGTTCGAGGTCTCTAAGGCTAGGTAGACATCAACGACTCGGCGTGGAACGTTTTGAAGGCTACGTATGTACATCACTATGTATAGTCAAGCCCCCGGATCCGGCAAAATCCGCCGGACAACGTGGTGACTTGAAACGGCTGTCAAGCCCCCCGAAGAAGGCGCTTCGAGAGATTCGATATAGAACATGGGCCGCTGGGATGATGCCCGATCAGTCGCGAATGCGATGTCATCTAGAAGGAAGGGGGGGTTGACATGTGGTGGCGTGTTAAGCCTATTCATCAAGCGTCTCGCTTCAACTCTTGTTTAGATGAGGATATATCGGTATAGCCTGTTATAGCCGAGCCCGGGTACGAGATGTGCCGGATATGTGGTGGAGATGAGGCCGGTGATAATTTAAGGTAGGTACCGCTCGATGGGCAATGCGCGTCTTATCTTCGAGGCTGCGAGCGTGTACCCCTTCGAGTGAGAGGACCTCACGAGTACGTACCCCTTCTGAGTATACGAGCGCGTACCCTTTCGAGAATACGAGCGTAAATGCCAATGCTATCAAGCAATTCTTTCTCACCTTACGTTTCAGCTCTTCCGAATATGCAGGTACTTCGCATGAGCACCCCATCACTACTACTACCAACTACCACCAACACCTCACGTTGAGCAGTAGTGCATCAAAGAACTGTCGAGCGGTTCGAGCCCCGTAGCACCGCAGCAGTGACGGCGACTATCATGCTGGTTACAGACTGTCGTGAACCTCACCCAGATCTTTTTTTCCTCCTCTTCATGTTCTCATCATCAGCCGGGAACGACGTCACAATCCGACTACTACATAGTGATGAACGGTGCGGTCTCGATACATCATGCAACGGCTCCGCGAACCGTGCGGGTCTGAGGTGAGAACCGGAAGGAAGGGACATGTCACGGAGAAAAAGAAAAAGCGGACCCGCCTCCGTTCTCTATCCACCTTGTCCCTTTTCCCAGCCTGCAGGCTGCAGGGCCCTCACTACCAAAAAAGCCTCGAACGAACGAACGAGCGAACGAACGGGAACTCCGGTCCTGCCGGAGTCGGTAGATGATAATCCATGCAGTCATTTTAGAGTGGCAAGATCGGCGGCGGCGGTGGGAAGTGCCAGATTGGGAGGTGGACCGGTGGCCGTGTTGCTATTCCGGAGTATTATTATGCTGTTCGCATTTGCATGGCGTTCGTTGGTGATGAGGGCCCGGCGTTCTGCGAGAGCGCCTCGTTGGAGAGCGGTATGCGCGGTCCATCATCAACGATGATAGTAGTAAGGTAGTGCACAGAGCTGCAGGTTGCAGCAAGTAGTTCGCGGTGATGATGAAATCTCGTCAAGACTCCACTTTATCCGGGCACTCACATGCATCATGGATTTGTGGTTTGGGGTTTTTGACTGAACTCTACCGTATACCTCCGTATCTTAGAAGCGACCGGGTAGTGTTAAGGCCGCTGTCCCCGGTGCGATGGTATCCAAATTGCAGGAAGCCGCGAATTGTGATATGGACGAGGATGCGATAAGGGCGTCGGATTGGATGGGTTGGGTTCCCTTATTGCAAAGGCGCGTGGGAGGTGGCGGCGGTCAGCGCATGAACAGCGCATTGATTCTGCACGAAGGAGTTCTACACAACACATGCAGCGCGATGGAGTTGGAGGAGGCGGTTGTGTGTCCGAACTGCCCTGTGAAGAGATCTGCAAACATCGCAGTTGCTTGACTGGGCATGTCCGCGTATCCGCGTATGTATCCCAAGACCACCTAGGAGAGTGTCATTGGAAGGGTGTCATTGGCGACGTCGTGTCGAAGCGCCGCGCTTACCCCCCTACAAGCTATCCCTGATATCGTCCCCGCCGCCTGTCCATATGCGCATGTCCCCCTGAATGGCCAAACGGGGCGACCTCACCACGCCTTGCCACGCTCGCGACACAACGTAGGTGGTAGGCAAGGCCATTCCGTTCCACGAGGCACTAGCATTACCTGTACTCCTGCCCTACTACTGCCCCTTCCCTCCTGCATCTCGTCCATCGCTTCCCTCCTGCCGCCCGCGATATCACCGCCGTTAAGGCATTATTTCTGCTTA
Organism: Friedmanniomyces simplex; assembly: GCA_005059865.1. Lineage (NCBI taxonomy): Eukaryota > Fungi > Ascomycota > Dothideomycetes > Mycosphaerellales > Teratosphaeriaceae > Friedmanniomyces > Friedmanniomyces simplex. The sequence continues at coordinate 3,910 of NAJQ01000123.1, forward strand.
GAGCTTGCCCCCGGGGACGGACTGGAACAGCAGGGGTGCTGGCTGGCTGGGCTGGTAGGAACGTTGAACACGACTACTGCCTCCATCCTTCGATTCGTCCCGCCTGTCACTTACCACCTCCACCACCACCACCACCAGTACCACCACCCCCCCAGCTCTGGTTGCCGTCGTTTCTTGGACGCTCTTATTCGCATACCAATCACACTCGTTTTATCCCAATCCCGGCGAGGTGAAACCAGAGCGGCTCGGAGGCATTGGCGGCCGACAAACCACCCTCGACACGGGCCACTCCACTGAACTCGCTCGAGTGAGAGCACCCACCCACCAGTGCACCAACCCGCCCGCCCTCGACTCACGCTGGCGAGAGAGACCGGAGCAGCATGGCGCCTACCACTCCCCGACTACGCATCCTGTCAGGTACGTGCGCGAGACATCATCCGCCTCCCTTCTCATCACCGCCCAACCCTGTCGCGGACACCTCCACTTATTTAGCTCCTTCAAAAACTTCGAGTGCTGGCCTACTTGCGCACGCGCGATAGCAAGGAGCAGCAGCGATGGCCAGACGGAAATCACCCTCATCCACCACCACCATGCCTGCTGGCGACGACGAGGCGCTGACGCAGCGTGTGTGTACAGTCGGCGGTAATGCGGTCTCCGCCTTCCTTTCCTGGCGACTCTCGGCCACCAACGCCTGCGACGTGACGCTGGTATGGAAGAGCGGCTTCGAGGCTGTGTCGCAATATGGCATATCATTCAGGTATGGCCCGGGAGAGCTTCACGCGAGTCCGCACGCTTCCCACTGACGCCGCCCCAGATCGAGCAAATTCGGCAACGAGCGCTTCAAACCGAGACATGGTACGCACTTTCCGCTGAGACTCGAGCGCGCACACCACCCTGACTGACGTTGCTGCAGTGGTGAGGTCACCCGAAGAAGCCGCCGGCGCCTCGCGAGCCTCCTTCGACTACGTCGTCCTCTGCGTCAAGGCCCTCCCCGACGTCTACGATCTCGCCTCCGTCATCGAGTCTGTCGTCGCGCCGCAGCACACCTGCATCCTCGTCAATACCACCCACACCCTCGGCGTCGAGGCCTACCTAGAGCAGCGGTTCCCGACCAACGTCGTTCTTTCGCTGGTGTCAGGAGCGGAGATTACACAGATCGCCGCGAGCGAGTTCGAGCACAAAGGGTCAACGGACCTGTGGGTGGGCGCGGCGAATAAGAACCCGGCCATACCGGCGTCGATACAGACGGATATGGCGGAGGCGCTGGCAATGACGCTGAAGTCTGGACAAGTGGACTGCGAGGTATCGCCGAACATCCGGCAACAGCAGTATGATCGGATGATCGGGTAAGCGCCATGGTGGACAACACGATGTAGACGACGGTGCTGACATTCCTGCCAGACCGATAGCCTTCCATCCGGCGAGCGTGGTCTTCGAGACGCCATCACATGCGGACCTCATCGAGAAGGTCGGCGTCCGCTCCCTCATTACCGGCATCATCGACGAACTGATGCACTTGGCCGCGGCGCAAGGCTGCAGCTTCAAGCCGGGCTTCAGAGAGCTGGTCATGGAGCAGATGGTCGTCTCTGTCGAAGCCAACAGCGTCATGTATCAAGACTTTTCCGCGAGGAGACCGATGGAGATTGAGACCTTCCTCGGCTCGCCCATGAAGATGGCGCAAGAGGCCGGCATGCAAGTGCCGCGCATCGAGTCGCTCTACGCCATCTTGCACAACATCAATACTGTCAACCAGCAAAGGTCGCAGCAGACGGCGCCTTCATCTCCGGTGGCGCCTCCTGTAGGGCAACACGCAGCTCCGCCACCGCGAATGTCTTCGGCGCCGGGACCGCGCGGGAACTCGTACGGACCTGGAACCATGAACGGCCCAATGAATGGCGGACCGCCAATGAGACCCGGGGGCGGCATGCGAAATGGCAGCCGCGCACCTTCCGCAGCGGGTGCGCCGCCACCGATGCGCAGAGGACCACCTTCGATGAACGGCTACCCACCCCGAATGAATGGCAACGGCTACGGACCTCGTGGCCCACAGCAGCAGATCTCGAGGCGGCCGTCATTTGAGGGTGGCGATTTGGAAGAGTTCAGCCACGTCATGCTGTATGATAGTCTTCCGGACGGTCAGATGGCGGACGGAGCGTATGACGGGATGGCGAGCTCGTCTTCGGGCAATCTGGCGCTGCGAGAACGGGAGATGGCATTACGGCAGAAAGAGCTGGCGTTGAGGGAGCGCGAGATGAACATGGGGATGGGCAGGAGAAGAGGCCCGTCGATGCCGCCGCCGCCACCGCACCGGGGAGAATACGACGAGGATGAAGAAGATGGGGAGGATTACTTTGACCCGATGTCAGCTCCCGCCATGCCGCAGGCCGATGTCGATAACCTTGACATGATGAGCGTCACTTCCCGGCGGACGCGGAAAGCGCCGAGTGCGGGCCAGCTACGCAGCAACCCTGAAATGGGCGGTGGACCGGGCATGCGTCAGAGCCGGACGCCGTGGAAGCGGCCGCCCGTGAAGAATCGAGCCAGTGCCACGATCATGTCGCAGATGCCGGGTCTGCATCAAGAGATCTCCGCCAACCCCATGTTAGGCTACTCGTCCGATCGCTACGGCGGCGTCGACCGGCACAACATGGGCAACGAGTCGCGCAGCAACTCCCTCACCGCCGAGCGCCTCAACGAGCTACAGCAAGGCCCACCGGGCAGTCAATTCGGCGGCCCTTCCCCCGGCGGCTTCCCACCCATGTCCCGCCGAGGCAGCCAAAGCCCCGGCAACCCGCTCAGCCCGGGCCAACGACCCAACAACTACCGCCCTTCGCCCCCCAACGGCTACGGCCCACCACTACCACCACCACCCCCGGGCCCCAACATGAACGGCGGCGGCCCCAACGGCCGCCCCAGCCCGCCCAACATGGGCATGCGCGCCCCCGTGCCGCGCCATCCGCCGGGCCACGGCAACAGTGCGGCGCCGCAGCAGATGGAGCAGCAGACGGCAGCATCAGGGGTGAGCCACCTCTACCCACCCAAAGCCCTCAGCGGCGGTCCTCCTCAAGTACGCAGTCTGACTGGTTCGGCGAGCGCTAGCGCGGGGAGTGGTGATAGCAATCGGTCCGCGCCGCTGGACTCGTCGGAGCCGAGCGCGCATAGCTCGAGTAGTAGTTTGGGGCCCGGGCCGGGGCGGGGGGGGATTGGGGTGCGGTAGGGGAGAGGGGAGGAGGGGGGGTGCGCGCAATAATAGATGCTGGGGTTAGGAGGTGGAGAGCTGGAGGGTTTGGAGGGTTTGGGCATTGTGTAGGATTTGGGGAGGGACGCGAAGAGCGATGGAGTTTGGAGACTTTTTGTGTGTGTGCGGCTGTGACTGGATTCTGGGGGCGCGACTGACTGGGGGATCCGAAGACGGTTCCCTTGGCCGAGAATCCTTGCCGCAAACCGATGGATTACCGCTTTTTCACCCATCTCCCGACATGGGGCATCAACGACGAAGCGAGGCATCTTGCGAGAGAAAAGCAATATTTGCCGGCATTGATAGGAACTATTTAGCGATATCAGCATCGGCATCGGCATCGGCATCGGCATCGGCATCGGCATCGGCATCGGCATCGGCATCGGCATCGGCATCGGCATCGGCATCAGCATCAGCATCAGCATCAGAATCAGCATACGCTTCGCCATTACCGTCAGCATACGCTTCGTCTTCGCTGTCGCCTTCGCCTTCGCTTTCGCTTAGAGCCCGACCGACCGCCCGACCAACCGACCGACTGACCGAACGGATCGCGCACACACCGCAGCAGGATCTTACTGTGAACGGGCGAACGGGTGCGGACAGGCGAACGGGTGGAATGGCGGGAAAGGCGGGGGACGAGCATCTCCCCTTCCACCGAACGGCGGCTGCGAGCCGCCAGCAGGGGCGCAGCATTCAATCTCTTTTGCCATCGGCCCGCGCGAAAGCAAGAAAAGGAAACGTACATACCAGCATTTTGCGCCCGAGGGGGGGCGGGGGAGGCGGGGGCCGGGGGCGGAAGAGACAACCCTTCTTTTCTCCAGCTCGTAATATCTACTCTTTACTTTACTTTACTTTACCTTACCTCTACCTCTGACTCTGCTCAGCGGTGTTCATCACAATCCGGCGTTGCTTGCTCTTGTGTGGGAGAGGGAGGAGACGGACACGAAAACGAAGCCCCTCCAGCTCCTTTGCTGTGTGGAAGTGGGGGGGGCGAGGGGTGGCGGATTTTGTATGAATCTCTTTTTTGCAGTGGTAGTGTTTGCGAGGAGGTACCTCGTTTTTGAGGGCGAGTGGAAAAGCGAGGAGGGTGTCGGGTTTACATCCTTTTTTGGATGGCGTTCTGATGGGCGTATTTGTGTGGTGGTATGGGTGAGGCGCAGTGTCAGGGGGAGAGGGTAGATTGTCAGGGGGGTCAGGTGTATATATGGATGGACGGAACGAGTATGAGGTGGTGATTTTCGACTCCTCTCATCTGCCTACCTGCAGCATTTCTGTCGAATCTCAACAGCTTCTTCAGGTACACTGGTATTTTCGACATCGCCGTCTCTGCTGTTTCCTCCGACACTCGTGCGCAAATGATAGTTACGGATACATGTACATGGGGAGGACTCATCAAAGGCTTGTGCCCGTGGGATTCCGTCCGCTTCACCTCGCTTCATCACACCCCGTCTCCTCGTCTCATCATGTCACCGCGGCATCAGCCTTCGGGATAAGTTGAAGAGGAAGTGTTCAGGTCGGATAGCGTCGGGAGGACGAGAGCAGTTACGTGTACCCTTCACGCTGGTGACGTCGAGCTCATAGCTCCCGCGGTGCCAATGGGACGAAACGGAGAGGTAGAAGTACCGTGATTCTTCCTACAGCTGCTGTCCTTCTCGAAACCTCGAATCCTCTCCTTCTGTCCTTTCACCTCCTAACGTTAGCTGTGGACCTACAGTCACGGTAGGGGAAGAGAATAGCCCCCGGTGTCTGGGTCTTATAGAAAGAGTACCCGACCTGACCCGTCGCTGGTATGACGACGCCGCGGGTCTTCATCATCCGGCACGGCGAGACGGAATGGTCGCTGAACGGTCAGAAATCACAGAAGAAAGCCCAAGTTGATCGGCCTACAAAATTGCTGATAGGATAGTCGCTGCGCCCAGGCCGCCACACAGGCACCTCCGACATCCCCCTCACAGCCAACGGCGAGAAGCGCATCCGCGCCACCGGCCGCGCCCTCGTCGGCGACGGCCGCCTCATCATCCCCAAGAACCTCGCGCACATCTACGTCTCCCCCCGCAAACGCGCGCAGCGCACTGTCGAGCTGTTGGGGCTGGGCTGCGGGCCGGGCGTGATACCCTGGCAGGCGCACGGGGAGCTGGCGGAGACGAATCGGGGGGAGAAGGGTGCGGAGGGGGATGAGGACGGGAAGGTGGTGGAGGGGGTCGAGGCCGGGCCGGCGAGGGGGACGAGAGCGTTGGTGGAGGTCACGGAGGCGGTGCGGGAGTGGGATTATGGCGATTATGAGGGGGTGACGAGTCAAGAGATCCAAAAGCGGAGGGAGAAGGAAGGATTGGGGCCGTGGGATATCTGGAGGGATGGGTGTCCGGGCGGGGAGTAAGTCGGACAGCATAACTCACCCACCACCACCACCACCACCACCACCACCATCACCTCTCGTGGTTAACCGCGCGGCAAACAGGTCCCCCACCCAAATCACCGCCCGCCTCGACCCCCTCATCGCCTCCCTCCGCGCCCGCTTCCACCGCCACGCCATCGGCCAACCCAAGGGCTCCGTGCACGAACCCTACGACGTCCTCGTCGTCGCGCACGGCCACATCCTGCGCGCCTTCGCCGGCCGCTGGGTCGGGAAGGAGATCGCGGAGAACCCGAGTTTGATCCTCGAGGCCGGCGGGGTGGGGACGCTGAGTTATGAGCACCATGCGCTGGACGAGCCGGCGATTCTGCTGGGCGGGGCCTTTATGAGTGATTTGGTGGAGGGGGTTGAGGGGGAGAAGGGGGAGGAGGAGGAGGGTGGTAGAGCGCGGAGCTGAGGAGCGGACGTGTGTGTGGGTTATTCGGGCGGGCTCTCTGGCCGGAGGCAGAGGGGGAGGCGGTGTAAATACATGTGACACTCTGTCACATACAGGCACGTAAACGTTTGACAGGTGTCCTGGCGCCTCGACATCATAACACGGTGAATACGAGATGTCCGGCAGTGGCAGTAGCTCGAGGACCGTACATATATCCCCCGTGCGCTTGGTGTCTTCTCGTTGGCAGTGCTATAATATGCAGACTCCCGGAGCAGTTTCGAAGGCGAAAAACACTCAAGGTAATACATAGTGAGTTAATTCTGCCCAAAGGCAGTCCGTTAGGTCGATCAATCCACGCTCTCATATAGCGCAGGCTCCGCGTACATGATCCTTCGCCCAGATCGCCACCCATTGAATTCCCTTCAGAACGCCAACCCAAACGCCTTCGCGCACAGCCGCTCACGCAGCTATCCCTCCCAGATTAGTCGACCGCCCATATCCCGAACTCCACCCAACATGCCGTATATCTCGTCACATCGCTGGCCATAAAGAGCTCAAGAACCACCCATCGCTCTTTTCCCGCCATGCACACAACTCTCGTCATTCAAACAGCAATACTCCTTAACTTTATCCCCCCAAACGCCTCCTCCTGCTCCACCTCCAGCAGCCCCTTCGTCCCCAGAGTCAGGACATGCAGCAAACCCTGCGCAGCGACTACACAGGTGTTCCGCTCCGGCGGCAAGAGCGAGCCGAAGTCGACACTCCCCATGGCCTGCTCTTCTTCCTCATCCCCTGGCTGGGCCTGCTCCCGGATGGCGTCCGTCTCCGCAATAGCAGCCTGCACAAACACGAGGAAATTCGCACTCTCCGTATCGAGCGCCGCGCTCTGCCACTGCGACTGCGCGGCCGTCTGCGTATCGACCTGCGCCGCGGGCCCGAAGAGCTCGAAGTCCGAGTCCAAGCCCGACAGGGCGATGTCGTTGCCGACGCCTTCGCGGTTGTCGCTGTAGAGATCTCGCTCGAGCGCCAGGTCGTCCATGCCCACCTCGGCGAGTCCAACTGCTGTGGCTGTGTCTGGTAAACCGCGGCCTACGAGGGGGGAAGCGGATTGCAGTCTACTGCCTCTTCGACTCATTGCCATTCCCATGCCTGCAGAAGTGCCTCCAGCACCTGCACCGGGAAGGGTGGCGGAAGTGAAGATACCCGTCGGACGGCGGGAGCCGCCGGTACTCTGGTTCCAGGGAAAGATACTGGAGAGATGGTGATCGTCTAGCGGAGTCGGGGCCTCACGACCTTGCTCCACACCCGTGTAGTCATCGCCGACCATAGCGAGGTCGTCGTTTTGATGGTCCACCTGGCCGCGACCCAGCTCGTCCGAGGGAGGCTCGCCCAGCGTCCGAGAGCGCTTACGGGTTCCCTCTACGCCATCGTCGCTAGGATCTCTGCCACGCTTCTCCCCTGTACCAGTGAGATCGAAACCGGTCAGTGCCTCCAGCAGCTTGGCTCCCGAGAACATCCCCAGCGGACCATTGACCAGCATGTCCGCCTGGGACAGCGCGCCGAGACCACCGGCACCGAGGACCCATTGCCTGGCGTTCTCCTTGGCGATCGCAGTGGCTCGGCTGGCATGCTTGTGGCGCATGGCTTCCTGCATATTGGCCACGTACTCCGTGTTCCAGCGCGCGAGATCGCCGTTGCGGAGTTCCATGGCTGTGTCGACTGCTATAACCTTTGGAGCAGGTTTGTTGCGGCGGCGGGCCGGGGCTGAGGCTGTTTCGGAGGTGGTGTGCTGTTGTAGCTCAGCAGATCCGTTGCGAGGTGGGAAGGCTTCGGCATCGCCGTTGTTGAGACCATAGTTGTCGTCGTCTCGGAGAGGCATGAAGCGGTCGTCATCCGGTTGGCCAACCTGGCATGGAGTCAGTCATAATGACGGATCGCGATCAAGTGATGAGACGCACCATGCCTCGACCATAACCTTCGCTCTCAAACACAAGTCCGACCCTCGAGCCAGCGCCGCCAGTATCCATCCTGTCAACTCTCCCTGACGGTACAACAGATTGCCTTACCGGCCCCTCGCTGAACCGCATCGTGCCATCTGGCTCCACCGTGATTCCCAGGTCGTCATCTAGGAACAGCTCGTCCTGGTGCCTCCCGCCTATACCGCTACCGGAGTCGCCACGGATCCCAAAGCTTCCTCCGCCGCCCACTGGCCCACCCATGAGCGAGCTGGAGCGGCCGGGAATATTGAGCATAGGCAACGAGTTCTGCGACCCGAACACCAGCTGCGAGCTGTGCGGTGACAGCGTCGAGCGTTGCGACTCCTCGGCCGCGTGAGTACTGCTGGGATCGAAGGTCAGGTCCAACTGCTCGAGATCGATGGGCACGAGGTCGAAGTCGGGTAGGAAGTTCGGATCGTCGGGGAGTAGGAGCTGCTCGGCACTGTCCATACGAGCCTCTACGTCAGCTGTCCGTCCTTACAACAGTAGACGGCAAGCAGGTTGAGCATGGTCAGCACTCACCGTCCCTTCGTCCCTCCCTCAGCCTCCAACCCCCTAGCACTCATGACTCGGAATACAGCCTTCATATTATTCTTCGCCGCCTCCGCGTCCGAGAGGACATATCCGCACTGCTGGCTATACACCCTCGTGACACCGTACCTAACCGCGATCGTCAGCGAGTGCACCTCAGCCTGTCCAACATAATCCCATGTGAAGTTCAAGGAAGGTGAGGATCCACGTACAACAAATTACTCTGCAGCCTCAACGCCATCGGTGCTTCCGGCCGCTCGATCGTGTCACATGCTTTCTGCACGTCGACGTCGAGTATGGCTTTGCGGGAGACGCGCTTGAGGATGGATTTGGGGCCGAGGGTCGCGACGAGCCAGACGGTGGCTACGCCGTATTTGCGCGAGGTGAGGACTGGGGGAGAGGCGGGTCAGTACCAGTACCTGTCTCAGTGGGTGGCGGAGCCGGGACACAAGAGGGAGGGGGTGTTGGAGGTGAGTAGGGGGAGGGAGCCTGGTATAGAGCAAGGCGCGTCGGGACGCGTTAGGGGCGCGTAGAGTGCAGGGTATGGTAAGGTGAGGGGGAAGGGGAAGTGAAATGAAGTGAAGGAAGCGTACCTTCATGCGAGTAGAACATACTGGGCAACCTTCCGCCCCCTGTAGATGCTGATAGATGTCAATGCCGATATCAGAAGGTTATATGAAAAGAGTAGAATATACTGGTGATGGGAGCGGAAAGTCGAAGCGGGGGGGGGGAGGGTTGGTTCGAGGAGTGAAGTGACGTTGACCGTAAGTTTCGAAACCCGACCGCTTGGACGGACCCGAGGCAGCAGCGAGCAGCATATTCACGAAAGTGGAAGGAGCGTGATGGGCATGTTGCAAAGGAGTCTTCACCGTCTCTTGGTATCGATGCGATACTCACAGATGATCCAAGTATAGTCTGAGGCCGTTGCTTCCGGGTCCGTCCACGCTATGCATGCCATCTCATCCCTTCCCAGAGCATCCAAACCTCACGCTGGTCCGCCATTCCTTTAACATCCCACCGTCGCCACCATCCCCTCATGCCTTCATTTCAGTATCCTGCTCAACCACGGGCAGCTCCACAGCCCGATACAGCAGGATGAGAGCACTGTGCGACTCGCCGCCCCCGGCCAACGTCTCAATCTTCTCCGCATCGACCTCCTGCACCTTCTCGTCGTTGAACCACCACCATTTCCCATCCTCCACCCCGCCAACCTTTGAGGCGGTCTTCTTCACATAGGCGGTGTAGTGTCCAGAGTCCGCCGAAGAGCCCTGATGCGTGACTAAAGCCCTCAGCTCGTACAGTCCCGTCTGACTCGCCGTGGGATCTTTCTTCAAATCCTCGTGCACGGCGGAGAGCACGTCCTGCTTCATACTTGCCAGCTTCTCCGCGCGCTCCTTCTCAATCTCATCATCGGTCTTGTGCTTCTCTTCCTCCTTCGTCCCGCCCATGGCCGTGTCCCCGTTCGCCGCCTTGTCGCCCTCGCCAGCCGCACTCTTCGCCTTCTCCTTGTCCGCTTTCTCCTTCAGCTTCTGCATCGGCTCATCGGCCCGCACCTTGCTCTCCTTCGCCTCGATCTCCTCCTGCGCCTTCATGCGCTTCTGCCGCTTCTTCGCGCGCTCCATGTCTTCCTCCTCCTTCCTCACCTCGCGGATCTTATCCCGCACGGGGACGAGCTTCTTCCGTAGCTCGTCGGTGCAGAATTCCGTGACGTCGATCTCATGCTGGAACGTCACTTTCCGCATGATCTTGGCCTTCTTCTGCGTGTCCTTGCGCCAGAAGAAGCGGATAAGATGGATGGGGAGGTGTTTCGGCAGGCGAGAGAGGCGGGATGACCGGGTGTACGTCGCTTCTCGACCGAGACTTGGAGAGTTCTTCTCGAGCTTCTCGTTCAGTGCGATGCGCATCCCTTCTGAGAGGTGGTTTACATCGGTCGTGATGTTGCACTTCAGGTCGTGGAACTCCTCCGTCTGCGTGTTGCTCTCCTCTTCGGGCGCGTCGTCGCAGGTAGTGGTGACTTCGAAGGAGCCGGCCATATATTTGCCGACCCAGCTCTTAAACTGCTGAGCTTCCCCACCCGGCAGCTTCAGCGATTCGTGCAGTGTCTGTACGAGCTGTGTCCACACTTCCTCCGCATCTTGCTGCGCATAACCATGTCCGCTCTTCGCCCGCTCGGCAAACTGCGGGAACTTCTGTCGGAGTGTGGTGAGGAACATGATTGGTGGGAAGCCCTGCTGTGTCCCACCCATCTGCTTGTATAAGTCTCGCAGCGCTGTTGTGAGATCATTCCCGCCACCCAGCCCGCCAATCCCGTACTGCGCCAGCTGATCCGCAGAGAACATCGATGAAGCACCCGCAGAGCTTGTCGCGGCGCTCGGCTTGTAGCTCATCAACTCCTGCTGCAACTCCGGTATACTCCGCAGCGTCTGGAGTGTCGCGTTCGCATAACACGTATTGCCCGTATTCTGCAACCCCGCGGGTGTCGCACCATCTTGCTGCGCGAGCTCCGCCTCAGTCATGTCCTCCGCGAACTTCATCTTCTCCTTCGGGATGTCCATCACAACATCGGCGGAGGGTGTACCCATGAGCGTGATGGTTTGGCCGGCCTTGAGGCCGAGTGAGGATAGCGGTGTGTCATCTTTGACGAGCTTCTTGGCTAGCACCTTCTGGTTCTCCGGCTCGACGTTGGTGAGGGAGTATAGCTGGATCTTGAGCTCCTCGCCAGTCGAGTCGGTGTTGATTTCAAGGTCGTACACCTTGCCTTGATGCTTTACCTTGATCGGTATCTCGGCCATTGTTACTGACAACTGCGTAACGTAGGTCAGGGTGGTGAGTAACGGTTCGTGTGTGTGGCAAGTGAATATGTAGCTGTATATTTCTCGAAGGTGGAAATAGAAAGATTGTTGACGTGACGGAAGGCGGAAGTCGGCCGCGTGTTTCCATGTGGCTTAGTCAGCATTTTCACGAGCAAGGAAGGAACGATTCATCGAGTGAAGACGGGAGTGGGTGGTTGTGTATGTACAGATGCGAGTCGACTAGCGTTGCATAAATACGTCTCATGATTGTGAAAGCAGGAGACGAGAAGCGCGGTTTGGCGTGCTAGTGCTCTCAGATACAGTGTGTACGGGCGTCTTCTTGCCCGACAAACGCTCCGCCGGTGCTCACTGCCTTTGTAAAGCGCCTGGTGTGTAACCCGCAATCATGCCTTGCTTTGTCGTGCTTCCGTCTGAAGCTGCTGGACTGCTGCGGCCTCCAGGCCACTCAGCGCAGTCTCACACCGCGACCTCCGCCCGATGAAGCTTCGCGAAGCGACAACGTGAAAGCGTAGACTCGCGGATCTAGGTACCTGATCGCACCAACACCCGTAGCCCACTTTCTTCGCACAGTCGAAAGTCCTTTGAGGTACGGGACTGGTGACCAAAAATCCTGTGGCTGCCGACTCTCCTTCATAATCGCAAACCATCCCAGAAGAGACCCAAGCCTTCCGGGACGCTATCCAACAGGCATCTTGGCTGGTTTGATTCCAGCACGAAGCTCGGGCCTTCCCAAATGGATGAGTCGCGGATCTGGCGAGGTGGCGTTCGCTCCGTTCGATTTCTAACTCTAGCCCGGGGGCAACTCAGATGGTCGCAATAGCCTGCTTGATTCGCGATGCCCAATGGACAGCACCTGTTCGCCAAGACGCGTGCGCCGTGTTTTTCAGAGGAGTTCGGTAACGCTTCTCACATCATCAGGGTGCATATACCGTGGGTGAGCTCTCAGCTCTGCAGAGTTTCAGCCATTTCGTGCCTCCGCATCCCGTTCAGCAGCACCAGCACTCTTCGCAGCCAGCCGATCGATCTTCGTCTGCAGCTCCGCTCGTTGCCTGAGCAGACGAGCCTTCGCGAGCTCCATCTGCTCGATCCGATCGACGGGTGAAAGCTCCAGTACTGCTTTAACTTCCTGTATGTTATGTCAGCAAACCATACAAAGTGCACATACGGGGAGAGAGGTTGGCTGTTCACTTGTTTGTACTCCTGTCTCGCCTTCAAGCCGGCGCCGTACCATGCTCCAGTGGCGGTGATGGCTGCTACGGCGCCGGTTATCACGTAGGTGCGGAGGGGATTCGCTGGAGCTGCCATGCTGGAGGGAGAGGCCGCGAGATTGATAGAGTAGACTGCACGTCCACTTCGGTTGTTGTAATGTTCGTACGTGTATTTGAAGTCGAACGTTGGGTGTTGCCTCGTCTCACGTCCTCGGTACCGAGGGCCTTATCTCCGGAGCCGAGCAGCAATAACGCGCTTGCGATTGACCCATTCCGCGTCCTCCAAACCTGGACGAGGGAACACAACCAAATCAACAGCCATGTCCAATATGACGACTCGTACACCAAGCGCCACCCACACCCAACTATCCCAATCCCGCCTCTCCACTGTCCCCACCTCCGCCTCCAAATCTCGGCAGCTCTCCCACCTGCATGCACAGCTCGCACAGCTGACGGCGAATATGTCGGATTTGGAGAACTTGCTGCGTATGACGGCTGTGCAGGCCGAGGGGATGAGGGGTTTGGGGGGTTATGTTGGTGGGATGTAAGTTGATTGAAGTGGTAGTGAGAGACCGGGCGAGATGGGTGCTTGTGCTGACTCGTGGTGATAATGTAGGTTCATGGCTGCGTCGAAGGTGCTGGGTGAGGAGGCGGCGAGCGGTGGAACGACGGCTGGACAAGGGGGTGGGAAGGGGGCATGATAAGTGAAGGGGAGGGTTCAAGACGCGGCGTAGCCATGGACTGTGGGATACGCCCGGCGTCGCATCTGGCAATGATGAATTGGTGCGCCGGCCAGCGTTATCGACCACATGACTGACGGATCCATCTTGGAAAGCCGGCCTATCGAACCCGGGGAACGACTCGGAGGAATCTATCGTGCAGATGCGCAACCAGTGCGGAGTGAGAAGGCATGCTGGACTCTTAGGACCTGAGTGTTGCACTTGCGGCTGTGCGGTCCCGCGTCGATCTCATCTTCACATCAACACACCTTCATACCACTCGCTATCCTTTCAAGAATCAAGATGACAGCTTCCAGGATGATGGAGAGCTGCAGATGCGAACACGTCTCGCTCATCAACCATCTTATCTCCGAGAAGGATCGTCTGGTGGCGGAGAAAGACGAGTTGAGCGACTCGAAAGACTGGCTGTGGCGGGAACTGTACCAGAGCATCAGGGAGCGCGGCGCTGAGATAGCCGGTCTGAGAGCGCCCTGTAACGATCCCGCCAATGGCAGTAGCGCCTCTGACACGGCGGGGCTCAACAGAACGCGACAGGAAGCGAGGAGGCTCAGTCAGCAGTTTCGAGCATTTCACGTTGTCCTGCGGGATACTCACGACGAAACGAAGGAAGTCGATGAGTACGCACATCTGGAAGAAGGTGATGCTTTGAACCATCCCAAAGATAAGGGAACCATGCCACTGTATGCTTGCTCGCCTTCTGCTAACTTCTGACTCTTCTAACCCATCCCAGGAACCGTGAGGCAAGCACCTCGCCATCCGCCACGTCAAGCGGTGAAAGTCTGGATCTATCGCCAAAGTTCACCTTCGCGCTTCCCATAATGGTTTCCGACGATGGCGCACATGAGTTCGGAAAGATCAGCGAAGTGTCAGCGGCCGTGCTCCTGTCCATCCAGGCTCAGCTCCGAGTCTTGGGCCAACGCCACCGTGACGGCAAACCCCCATCCTTGCCCAGCGCAAAGTTTTGACCTACCAGGTGCCCGTGGCCCTCGATGCACAAATCTCCGACGGACACACGATGGACGCTGGATGGCTCTCGCAATCATGCGTGCGGGGGTTGCTTCAACGCTCGTCGCGCATGTCCGTTTTGGCTCGGGGACATGATGCGGATACTCCTACCGCTTCCGCCAGCGGTGCGGGATGTCGAGGCTACCTGGGGGAATGCAGGCTACTACATTTTGCTTTGCAAAACGCGAAGGCGACCACGGCCAATAAGTTTCCCGGAGTGTGGGAGGCGGGCAAATGGAAGAAGGGTAAGTTGCAGTGACGAGCAAGACAGTATATACGATATTGCAGTCCTGGCTTCAATCTGAGAGCTAATCTCGGCGAGCTGATCCCATCACTTGACTGTTCACTGTCCACTACTGCATCGCATGGGGCTGATGACATTCTCCGCCCGGCAACCGCCGGTCCGTGCGCTCGAGTTTTGCGGAGGAGCTGAAGTCGAAGAAACGCCAAGACGTCATCTCAAGTCAGCACCTCCAAACAAACATAAACACACGTACTGCATTCACTGCAACAATTCCAAATGAACTCCCGGAAACCCTTTAGCAGTCGACACCAGTTGCTTGCGTGTAGTGACGTCGGTCCTCCGGAGTCACGCGCAGTGAGCGCTGGGGAGATCCGCTGATGTCGCTGAAGTGAGACAGTGCTGCAGCCAGCCGGGAATCACGCCAGCAAACATACCTTGCATACTATACCTGTTCCCAACTTCGAAGACTGCGAAAAAGCGTGCCTTCCGCCATCAGTATAGTCACACAAGGCCGGTTAGATCGCTGTATACCAACCGCCAAGCCGCTATGCGTGCATAGCCAAGGCGCCTGTCACTTCGCCGCTACCAAAACTCCATCATTCCAATGGCAAGCAGGAGACGGCCCACGCGACACCGCAAAGCATGGGAAACCGGCGACAGCACCATCTACATCCGCGTTGGAAGCCGACGCAACCCACGACGCTTCAACGAAGTCTCGGTGACAGGACCTCGCGATGCACCACGCTTCGCACGACTCGTTGACGACCAAGTCCGCGCCTTCCCACGAGACCCGCTGGTCATCTCCATCAACTCATATCAGCCGTGGCTCGAGGAGATCCTCAGTGTTTGCATCGAAGACTACTGGGCTAACATCTCAGATCTCGACCGCGAAGTGCAGTTCGCCGGCACGATGCAATTCCCCGAGCGTGCCAGTAAGCGCGGGCAGAACGTGCCCTGGACGTTCATCTCGGACCATATGAACGTGCCGCAGGTCTACTACTGGTCCGTCGGCATGGTGCCACCCGTCTGGGATGACTCCGGCTTGCCGAGTATCGAGCAGTATCGCTTCCGGGTCGGCGCATGGGTGTGTGGGCGTGGCGCGTGCAAGTTCGACAGAGAAGTGCCGGTGGTGATCATCTTTACAAAGCCGACTCCCGTCTCTGAGCATGTCGTGACGGAATTGATGTTCGACTACCTCTGGCGAGACAACGACTTCGACCAGCCGCGGGAGGACGAAGAAGGGATCTGCTGGCTCTTCTCGCGCCTGCACTGGCTTTTGACCGACTGGCAGAACATCATCTCGGAGATATCGATCAGGCTCGATGAGGCGGAGGACAACAGTCACGGACGCCATCTGCCGGTGAAGCTGAGGACGCGGATGCTGCATCGCGAGGTTGCTCGGTTGTACGAGCTGAAGGAGTATCTGCGGTATCAGAATCGATCGTTCAAGAAGCTGCA
>NAJQ01000123.1:19942-40400 GCA_005059865.1 Friedmanniomyces simplex
ATGTCCTCCGCGAACTTCATCTTCTCCTTCGGGATGTCCATCACAACATCGGCGGAGGGTGTACCCATGAGCGTGATGGTTTGGCCGGCCTTGAGGCCGAGTGAGGATAGCGGTGTGTCATCTTTGACGAGCTTCTTGGCTAGCACCTTCTGGTTCTCCGGCTCGACGTTGGTGAGGGAGTATAGCTGGATCTTGAGCTCCTCGCCAGTCGAGTCGGTGTTGATTTCAAGGTCGTACACCTTGCCTTGATGCTTTACCTTGATCGGTATCTCGGCCATTGTTACTGACAACTGCGTAACGTAGGACAGGGTGGTGAGTAACGGTTCGTGTGTGTGGCAAGTGACCATGTAGCTGTATATTTCTCGAAGGTGGAAATAGAAAGATTGTTGACGTGACGGAAGGCGGAAGTCGGCCGCGTGTTTCCATGTGGCTTAGTCAGCATTTTCACGAGCAAGGAAGGAACGATTCATCGAGTGAAGACGGGAGTGAGTGGTTGTATATGTACAGATGCGAGTCGACTAGCGTTGCATAAATACGTCTCATGGTTGTAGAAGCAGGAGACGAGAAGCGCGGTTTGGCATGCTAGTGCTCTCCGATACAGTGAGTACGGGCGTATTCTTGCCCTACAAACGCTCCGCCGATGCTCACTACCTTTGTAAAGCGCCTGATGTGTAACCCGCAATCATGCCTTGCTTTTTCGTGCTTCCGTCTGAAGCTGCTGGAGTACAGCGGCTTCCAGACCACCCAGCGCAGTCTCACACCGCGACCGCAGCCTGACGAAGCTTCGCAAAGCGACAACGTGAAAGCGTAAACTCGCGGATCTAGGTACCTGATCGCACCAACACCCGTAGACCATTTCCTTCGCACAGTCGAAAGTCCTTTGCGGCACGGTACCGGAGACCAGATACCCTGTAGCTGCCGATTGTCCTGCACAAGCGCGAGCCATCCCAGAAGAGATCCAAGCCTTCCGGGATGCTATCCGACTGGTATCTCGGCTGGCTTGATTCTAGCACGAGCCTCGAGCCTTCCCAGGTGGATGAGTCGTGGATCTGGCGCGCTCCTTTCGACTTCTGGCCCCAGCCCGGGGACGACTCAGATGGTCGTAATAGCCTGCTTGATTCGCCATGCCCAATGGACAGCACCTGTTCGTCAAGACGCGTGCGCCTTGTCTTTCAGAGGAGTCCGGTAACACTTCTCACATCATCAGGGTGCATATACCGCGGGCGAGCTCTCAGCTCTGCAGAGGTTCAGCCGTTTCGTGCCTCCGGGTCCCGTCCAGCAGCATCGGCACTCTTCGCAGCCAGCCGATCGATCTTCGTCTGCAACTCCGCTCGGTGTCTAACCAGACGCGCTTTCGCGAGCTCCATCTGCTCGATCCGATCGGCGGGTGAAAGCTCCAGTACTGCTTTGACTTCCTGTGTAGTATGTCAGCAAACCGTGAAATGTGGACATGCGGGGGGAAAAGTTGGCTGTTCACTTGTTTGTACTCCTGTCTCGCCTTCAAGCCGGCGCCGTACCATGCTCCAGTGGCGGTGATGGCCGCTACGGCGCCGGTGATCACGTAGGTGCGGAGGGGGTTCGCTGGGGCAGCCATTCTGAAGGGAACCGCCGCGAGAATGATAGGGTAGACTGCACGTCCGCTTCGGTTGTTGTAATGTTCACACGTGTATCTGAAGTCGAATGTCTGATCTTGCCTCGTCTAATGTCCTCGGTACCGAGGGCCGTATCTCCGGAGCCGAGCAGCAATAACGCGCTTGCGATTGACCCATTCCGCGTCCTCCAAACCTGGGCGAGGACCACATCCAAATCAACAGCCATGTCAAACATGACGACTCGTACACCAAGCGCCACCCACACCCAACTTTCACAATCCCGCCTCTCCACTGTCCCCACCTCCGCCTCCAAATCTCGGCAGCTCTCCCACCTCCATGCGCAGCTCGCACAGCTGACGGCGAATATGTCGGATTTGGAGAATCTGCTGCGTATGACCGCTGTGCAGGCCGAGGGTATGAGGGGGTTGGGGGGGTACGTTGGTGGGATGTAAGTAATATCCACCTGCTGCGACTGTCTTGCGGGAGGGCTGGCAGGGGTGGAGTCCATATTTGGGGGTTGGTGCTGACTTGAGGATGGTCTCATAGATTCATGGCTGCGTCGAAGGTATTGGGTGAGGAGGCGGCGAGCGGTGGGACGACGGCTGGGCAAGGAGGTGGGAAGGGGTCGTGAGAGGTGAAGAGGAGGAGGCTTGGCCATGATTCGGGCGAAGCACCCAGCGCCGTATTCCACGATGGTGCCCTCTGCGCGCGCGAGTGATATCAGCCACATGCTCGACGTATCCATCTTGAAAGGCTGGCCCATCAGACTCGGGAAAAAGCTCTGAGGACGCTATCGTGCAGATGAGCAACCAGCACGGATTGGGAAGGCACGTTGGACTCTTGGGACCTGAGTGTTGCACTTGCGGCTGTGCGGTCCAGCGCCGATGTCATCTTTACATCAACACACCCTAATAATCCTCGCTATCCTTTCAGAACCAACATGACAGCTTCCAGGACAATGGAGAGCTGCACCCCTGCCAGAGGCTGTAGCGTCTCTGCTACGGCGGAGCTCAACAGAATGCGAGAGGAGGTGGGGAGGCTCAGGGAGCAGGTCCGGGCACTGGACAGTGCCCTGGGGAATGCCACCGACAAAACGGAGGAAGTCGATCTGGAGGACGGTGATGCTTTTGATCATCCCAAGGACGGGGGATACACGACACTGTATGCTCACTCGCCTTGTGCAATATTTTGACTCTGCTGACCCATCCCAGGAAGCGTGAAGCAAGCGCCTCGCCATCAGCCACGTCAAGCGGTAAAAATCCAGCTCTATCGCCAAATTTCACCTTCGCGCCACTCATGATGACTTCAGACGATGGCGCACACGAGTTCGGAAGGATCAGCGAAGTTTCAGCTGCCGCGCTCCAGTCCATCTAGGCTCAGCTCCGAGTCTTGGTCCAGCGCCACCGTGACGGCAAATCTCCATTTTTCTTCAGCGCAAAGCTTCGATCTACCGGATGCCTGTGGCACTGGATGCACAGATGTCCGACGGAAACGCGATGGACGCCGGATGGTCCTCGCAATCATGCGTGCAGGAGTTGCTTCGACGCTCTTCGAGCATGTCTGTTTTGGCTCGGGGACATGAAGTGGATGATCCTACCGCTTCAGCTGGCTGTGCGGTATGTCGAGGCTACATGGGGGGATACGGGCTACTGCGTCCATCAAAGCGCGAAGGCGACCACGATCAACGAGTTTCCGGGTGTGTGGGAGGCGGGCAAATGGAAGAAGGGTAGGTCGCAGCGACGAGCAAGACAGTATATACGATGTTGCATTCCTGGCTTGACCTTGAGAGCTAATCTTGGCGAGCTGGCCGCATCACTTGGATCTTGATTGTCCACTGCTGCATCGCAAGGGCTGGTGACATTCTCTGCCCGGCAACCACGGGTCCGTGCGCTCGAGTTTGCGGAGGAGCTGAAGTCGAATGAACGCCAAGACGTCATCTCAAGTCAGCACATCAAAACAAACATAAACACTGCAATCACATTCACTGCGATTCCACACGAACTCGCGAGAACCTCCGTTCCAGCTGACACAAGTGCCCTGCGTGTCATGACGCTCGTCTTCCGGAGTCGCGCTGTGAACCCTGGCGAGATCAGCTGATGTCGCTGGAGTGAGACAGTGCTGCAGCCAGCCGGAGGTCCCACCAGCAAACATACGCACAACATTCGTTCCCCTCTTCAAAGAGCGCGCAAAAGCGTGCCTTCCGACATCAGTATCGTCACACAAGGCCGGCTAGATCGCTGCACCCCAGCCGCCAAGCCGCTATGCGTGCATAGCCAAGGCGCCTGTCACTTCGCCGCTACAAAACCAAAAACTTCATCATTCCAAGAATGGCTAGCAGGAGACGGCCCACGCGACACCGCAAAGCATGGGAAACCGGCAACAGCAACATCTACATCCGCGTTGGAAGCCGACGCAACCCACGACGCTTCAACGAAGTCTCGGTGACAGGACCTCGCGATGCACCACGCTTCGCACGACTCGTTGACGACCAAGTCCGCGCCTTCCCACGAGACCCGCTGGTCATCTCCATCAACTCGTATCAGCCCTGGCTTGAGGAGATCCTCAGTATTTGCATCGAAGACTACTGGGCTAACATCTCAGATCTCGACCGCGAAGTGCAGTTCGCCGGCACGATGCAATTCCCCGAGCGTGCCAGTAAGCGCGGGCAAAATGTGCCATGGACGTTCATCTCGGACCATATGAACGTGCCGCAGGTCTACTACTGGTCCGTCGGCATGGAGCCACCCGTCTGGGACGACTCGGGCTTGCCGAGTATCGAGCAGTATCGCTTCCGGGTCGGCGCATGGGTGTGTGGGCGTGGCGCGTGCAAGTTCGACAGAGAAGTGCCGGTGGTGATCATCTTCACCAAGCCGACGCCAGTTTCTGAGCACGTAGTGACGGAGCTGATGTTCGACTACCTCTGGCGTGACAACGACTTCGACCAGCCGCGGGAGGACGAAGAAGGGATCTGCTGGCTCTTCTCGCGCCTGCACTGGCTTTTGACCGACTGGCAGAACATCATCTCGGAGATATCGATCCGGCTCGATGAGGCGGAGGACAACAGTCACGGACGCCATCTGCCGGTGAAGCTGAGGACGCGGATGCTGCATCGCGAGGTCGCACGGTTGTACGAGCTGAAGGAGTATCTGCGTTATCAGAACAGATCGTTCAAGAAGCTGCAGAAACTGAAGGATGATGTGCCGAAGAACGAGCAGAAGGATCCGCTTTGGGGTGACATGGACGACGCGGTTGAGGATCTCGACCAGTACGACTCCACACTGGATAGCTTGAAAGAGCGTGAGTAGTCTCACCACATCCTCGCGACACACCGTATGCTGACCGCGCGCACAGGCTTCAACAACCTCATCGAGCTCGAGTTCAACATAACCAACGCCGTGCAGTCGGAGAACTCCTCCTTCCTAACCACAATCGCCACCCTCTTCCTCCCCATCTCCTACCTCGCGGGAGTCTTCGGCATCACCACCTCCAGCTGGCCCATGATCTGGTACCTCTACGCAGTGATACCCGTCATCATCGCTTCGGTGGCGTTCACGCTGCTGTTTCCGTGGACGGTGAGGCAATTCCAGAAACGGCTTTACCCTATTGAGTCGTTGCGGATCGAGTTGCAGCCGCGGAACTTTACGATGCTGGGGGATGAGTTGCCGGCGAATGTCGATGTGCCGGGTGGGAATCGCGAGGGGAAGGTTAAGCGGAAGGCGTCGAGGCCGGCGGGCAATGATGGGACGAGGTCGAGGAGTCGGCCGAGGGAGAAGATCGAGGACGATTGATTGAGTCATCCGTGGGAAGTGTTTCCATTTGCTTGCGCCTTGATGGTACGCTCTATGTTCTGCTCCACGGAGCCGGTAGCGAAGACTGCAGCAGTG
Organism: Friedmanniomyces simplex; assembly: GCA_005059865.1. Lineage (NCBI taxonomy): Eukaryota > Fungi > Ascomycota > Dothideomycetes > Mycosphaerellales > Teratosphaeriaceae > Friedmanniomyces > Friedmanniomyces simplex. The sequence goes on from NAJQ01000123.1 coordinate 25,419, forward strand.
AGCTGTGCCCTCAGCGAGCCTTGCGCGGTGTAAGTGCCGATGCGGAACGATAGGGCTTTTCCGGTCCGCCTCTGTACATAACAATACATATGAAATCATCTCACTGCTGCACACCACTCGAAAAGCTCCTTGCTCTTTCTGCTGTGAATCTTCTAATGGTGCTGTGTGTACATGAAGATGTACAACCCGATCGTCTCCGCCAACTCAGTCGCAGTGCAGCATCTTGACGAGGCGCCTCGCTTCGCTGCTGTCCATATGCTCGCGTATACAAAGCACGAACGCTCCGCAGGCTCGAATTCATTCACTTGCACGGCGACATCAGACACGCGGCTGAGAATTACGTTGACCTATCGGATAAACTGGTCGACAAACCCGGCACCAAGTCCGACTTTCTCATAGTGCTCCCTCGCCATCTTCAATTTGCTGAAGACGTCCTCGACCTTCTCGGCCTTTCCGTACGGATCCACGTAGACGTACGCTCCCGTTACGTGGAAAAGCGTCACCATCTCGTCGACACCTTCTGGCACTTCCAGAGTGTGCGTCTCGCCCGGGGGTTCCATCGAGTAGCCGCCCTCTGTGGCCCACCCTGAGAACCATGTTAGCGAGGCGATGAGTCTAGAAGGGGTTTATGTGGCGAGCTTGGGACGAACAGTCATGTTCTAAATAATGCCATTTCCCTTTCAACGTGAAAGCGTGCACAGGTCCCGTATGCTGGTGACGGGACAGAATCCCGGATTTCTTGACACGGAGGATGTTGACGAAGTAGCCTTGGGAGGTGCTGAGCAGGAGTGGTCGGAAGGAGACGTCGGGTGCTTGGGGAACCTGTCCCGGGAGGTAAGCAATGAGAGTTCTGACGAGGATGGTTCGAGTGCGTTTCCCTTACCCACAGACGCTCGTCGGTGCCGTCGATGTCCATGATGCCCGGGATCACGAGGTCGTTCGGCATCCCGTAGGGTTGTTCGCCTTGGTATGGGGCGGCCTTCTCGTCGAGTTTCGCCCTCGCGCCATTGGCACTCGAGCCGTTCTCGTTCGTTGCGGTTGGCGACATACTTGTGTTCGTGGCGTGGTGCTTGGGCAGGATGTCCTCTTTGTCTTCCTGGAACAAAGTACTACGTCGTTTCCCTAGATTGATTGATGGATGTCAAAGAAGTCTTGACCTCCTGCCTTACATATCTACAGTCTGCGGCATGACGTGTGTTGTCGCCGCATCGCCGTCGCCACTCCTCGCCGTCTGCCTCGGTTGATCCATTCACTTGCGAAACGTCACGTGTTATCGGCCCTGAACGGCTGTTCCCGCTGCAGGTACTCCCGTCCCGCTATCCGCTCAGGATCACATGCAACCCCAGTGGCACGACCACTTTCATCATTGCACAAATACACTCACATTCATTTCAACCTCATGAATCAACGATAACACGACGATCACACTCGCTATGCCCCTCAAACCGCCCGAGGCCTACGAGCTCGACCGCCCGTCCTCCGACCAACCGCACCGTCACTCCATCTCCTCGGACTCAGACGTCGATGAGTTCGATCCGCTTAGGGACAGCAAGAGGCCTTACCAAGACGATGCCTCGCAGCCCCTCCGCAGCGTCTTCCAGTCGGAGAAACACGGCCTACCCGGCTCACCACAGCAACCAAGCAGAAGAAGATGGAGCCGCTTGCGCTTCTGCTTCTTCCTCCTTCTTCTCCTCGTCACCACACTCTTTCTCCTGCTCAGCGCCGGCGGGCTGTGGGTCTACAAGGCAGGGACGCCCCACGACGGCGAGAGCGAGCCCTGGTACCCCGCCCCTCGCGGCGGCACCGTGCAGCTCTGGAGCCGCAGTTACCGTCGCGCTGCCGAGCTCGTCGGGCAGATGACGTTGGTGGAGAAGGTGAACCTCACGACGGGTACTGGCTGGAGCATGGGGATGTGCGTCGGCAATACGGGAACGGTCGATCGACTGGGGTTTCCTTCGTTGTGTCTACAGGACGGGCCGCTCGGGTTGCGGTTCGTGGACAATGCCACCGCATTTCCCGCGGGGATTACGGTGGGCGCGAGCTGGAACAAACAGCTCATGTACGATCGCGGACGTGCGCACGGCCTCGAGGCAAGACTCAAAGGCATCAACGTCATTCTCGGCCCTTCCGTCGGCCCACTCGGTCGCCTGCCGGCAGGCGGGCGCAATTGGGAAGGTTTCTCCGTCGATCCGGTCCTCCAGGGCATAGCCGCCGCCCGCACAATTCACGGGATCCAGAGTCAGTCTGTTATGGCCACGATCAAGCATTTCGTGGGCAACGAGCAGGAGCACTTCCGTCAGTCTTGGGAATGGGGCACGCCAAATGCGATAAGCAGCAACATCGATGACCGCACGCTGCACGAATTGTACTCCTGGCCGTTCGCCGAGGCGGTTAGGGCGGGGGTGGCGAGTGTGATGTGCTCCTACAACCAAGTCAACAATTCGTATGCGTGCCAGAACAGTAAGTTGATGAACGGGATCCTGAAGGACGAGCTCGGGTTCCAGGGTTTCGTGCAGAGCGACTGGTTGGCGCAGCGGTCGGGCGTGGCCTCTGCATTGGCGGGATTGGATATGAGCATGCCTGGAGATGGGCTGGGGTGGCAGGATGGGAAGAGTTTGTGGGGAAGCGAGTTGACGAAGGCGGTTCTCAACGCGAGTGTCCCAGTGGAGAGACTGAACGACATGGCCCTCCGCATCGTAGCAACTTGGTATCAGCTTGGGCAGGATGATGACAGGCGTTGGCCTAACCGTACGATGGGTGGAGGCCCGAACTTCAGTTCTTGGACCAATGATGAAGTCGGGAATCTACATCCTGGGAGTCCGGATAGCGAGGACACGGGCGTTGTCAACAAATACGTTCCTGTCCGCAGAACAGCCGAGGGCGGCAACCATGATGAGTTGGCCAGAAGGATAGCGAGGGAGGGCATCGTGCTGGTGAAGAATGAGGGCGGCATCCTACCCCTTCCCCGCAGCGCCGAGGGTCTTGCTACGAAAGCCAAAGACCGCAAGCTGCGCATCGGCATCTTCGGCGAAGACGCCTTTCCCAATCCCGAGGGAGACAATGCATGTCCGGACCGCGGATGTAATGAGGGGACGCTAGCTATGGGGTGGGGATCAGGGGCGGTGGAGCTACCTTACCTGGTTTCTCCGGCCCAGGCGCTGCACAGGGAGTTCGATGATGCGACTGTGCAAGTCACGGACTGGAAGACAAGTGGAGTCAAGAAGGTGGACGGCACGGCTGCGGCGCAGGATCTGTGTCTTGTCTTCATCAACAGCGATGCTGGCGAGGGCTTCATCAGCTGGAAGGCAGTGAAAGGGGACAGGAACAACTTGTTCCCGCAAAAGGGCGGGGATGAGCTCGTGAAAGCTGTTGCGGCGAACTGCGGCGGTAGGAACGAGGATGGTGAGGCGGTCAGTGGTACTGTCGTCGTGCTGCACACCGTCGGCCCTACGGTTCTGGAACGCTGGGTCGATTTATCGGGCGTCAAGGGCGTGCTCATCGCTCACCTTCCTGGCCAAGAGAGCGGGAATGCGCTCACGGATGTGCTGTTTGGAGACTACAACCCTAGCGGTCACTTGCCGTACACCATTGGGAAAAAGGAAAAGGACTACGGGCCTGACTCCAGGATCCTGAAATTCCCTAATGGCGTGGTGCCGCAGCAGAACTTCAGCGAGGGATCATACGTAGACTACCGGTACTTCGACAAACACAACATCACGCCCAGGTACGAGTTCGGGTACGGACTCTCTTACACGACTTTCAAACTCAGCGGCTTGTTCATCCATCCGCTCAGCACCGTCAATACTTCCTTGCCCGCCCCTCGCTCTCACGTCAACGAGCCTGTGCCTCCACACCTGGACCCGCGGGTCCCAGACCCAGAAACGGCGGTCTGGCCAAAGGGAATGAGGAGGTTGGCGAGCTACGTCTACCCTTACATCGATAGTGTGGACTCCGCGAAGCCGAAGGGGAAGTATAAGTACCCGAAGGGCTACGACCATTACCACCATTTGACAGAAGCCGGCGGAGGCGAGGGCGGGAACCCGGACCTCTATACCACGGCCGTGAGCGTGCAGGCGAGTTTGACGAATACTGGGGATGTGGCGGGCGAGGCGGTGGTCCAGATTTACGTTTCGCTTCCTTCCACTACTACCGATTTGCTCTCGGACCAGACGGTGCCGCTCGATACTCCGGTGAGGCAGCTGCGCGGGTTCGAGAAAGTGCTGGTCGAGCCGGGGAGTAGATCGCACGTTCGCTTCGGCTTGACGAGGAAGGACATTAGTTATTGGGACGTGCGGGTGCAGAACTGGGTGGTGCCGACGGGGGAGTTGCGGGTGTGTGTTGGGTTTTCCAGTCGGGATGCGAGGCAGTGTGGAAGTTTTGAGTTGGTGGGGGGTGGCGAGAATAGCTGGCTGAGGGAGACAGGGGAAAGAGGTAAGGTGGAGGAGTATGATGTTTGAACGACGACCGGCGGGTTTCGCTGAGGTTGTTGATTGTTTTGCGGATACTAGCGATGGCGCTCTGGGGTGTGTTCTGAATCCGGCAACCTGGATAGGAAGCTCGGTAGACGAGCGGCTCAGTAAGACCAGGCTGGGCTCGTTCGGGATGGGTCTGCGAGCGCTGTCTACACACACGCTGGGCGTTGTGTCCAATAGCTCTGGAGGTGAAGCGTCAATTCTAGACCAACATTTGTGGCTACCCTATCCATCCACTGCGTGCTACATCCTCACGCCTAAACCAGCCTTCTCGTACACCTTGTCCACGATCGTCATCACAGCCTCGCTCTCCTCCAACCCAACCCACGGCAACCCTTCCATCTCCTCTGTCTCCGCCAACGACTTGCCGCCCTGCACCGCTCTCACTCGATCCACAAAGGCTTCCAATTGATACCGGTACGTCGTCCACCACCTCTGGCCCCTACGCACCCACTGAGGACCGTCAGAGTACGCGGAGTGCTTGGTCACTTTCCCAGTAGCGCGGTCGGTGACAGTGATAGTATGACTGAGCCACGGACCCGGAAAATTGGGAAACACGATCGTAGCCTTCTCAAGCTCAACCGTGGCGGTTATCGTGCCCTCCCAGAGCGGTGGGATGATACCCCAGAGCCATGGGACCGCGAGATCGGTCTCGGCGTGGCAGTGTACTGGCTGCCCATTGTTCGCGGAAGGGGAGGTAATGGTGTAATCCGTCGTCATGGCTTCGTCGATCTTGCCATCTCGTGCATTGACACGAGGCACAGCGGACTGCACCTCGACCTTCACGTCGCGGAGAGAGGGCGCGGCGAAGTAGGAGGTCGCGCTGTAGACGTAGATCATGTCCATGCAGCTTCCGCCCGCCAGGCCGTACTGGAACCTGATGTCGTCCTTGCCCATCGTGCCAGCGGGGAGGGCCATTCGGGTTCGGACTTCCTGCACTGCGCCGTAATCTCCGCTGTCGACTAGGGATTTGACGAGGTGCGCGGCGGGGTGGAGTCGCCAGTGGAAAGCTTCTAGGACTACCTTGCCGGTCTCATCGCTCACCCGCTTGATTTCCCGGACTTGTTCGGCGTTCGAGGCGATGGGCTTCTCAACCAGGACGTGCTTGCCCGCTCGTAAAGCCTTGAGCGTCCATTCCGCGTGCAGGCCGTTGGGAAGAGGGATGTATACAGCTTCGATCTCTGGGTCGGCGAGCAAGTCATCGTAGCTAACGTAAGCTCGGGCATGCTGGAGCTTGTACTGCTTGATCTGCGCTTCCGCTTTGGTCTTTGAGCGTGCTGCAATGCCGGAGATGACTACGTCCGGATGGGTGGAGACGGGGTCGAAGATGGCACAGGGGTTGATGGCCGCTGCTCCCAGGACTCCCAGTCGAAGCGGCGAGGTTGACTTCTTCGTCGAGGCAATTATCTTGGGCACGCCATGCCGCCAGTTGTGGAAGCCCAGGACGAGCTGCAACACAGTCAGTGTATACCTAGGTTTCTAGAGTGGGCGATTGTTCACATCTAGTACCCAGGACATGTTGCCCGGTCTGGAGCGACAATTGCCCAAGGGAGTCTGGACCTCACCTCTGCTCTTTAAGGCTTGCGATTATTGATGTAGGGATATAGCAGATGGGCCGGAGGCGGTAGTGAATGGGGGTTCAGCGCTGTAGAGTACCCCGCTTGCTCTCAGACGAAAGTGGTTGCAGGCACGAGAGCGGCGTGGTGGGCTGATAGCAGGAAGATCATTGAAGAGGTGCAGATTGTATATCGTGAAGGCAGTACCATGAGGGAGGCTGCCAGATCAATGCGCACCGTCCTCGGACGAACTTCACGAGGCTGTTGAAGTGAGTCGGCACAACCTGCATACCGTCCGCCATTCATGCCTCGGTACGGATTCTTTACATGGGCCTGCAGCGGTAGGGCCTGGCGCCCGTCGTGGAGGTAGGAGGTGTCTTGTCCATTGGATACATGGTACATGTATGCATTGACCCTATCAACACTGAAGTGACTACACCCGCGCTCAGGTCCTCCTCCTCCTTCCCCTTACCATCGTACAGTTCTCTCCGATCGCGATTGGTTTACAGCTGCCACCGTGCAGTACCGTCAGTACGCGACCGTCAAGTCTGTCCATTCAGCAACAAGCGGGACCAAGTAGAGCCTGCCACAGCGCAAATCCGCAGCTCATGGGGACCAGTCAGCCGTTAGCCTTCCTTGATCGGATGGTCGAGTGCCCATTGGGACCTCTGATTTCGAGGAAGGTCGTACAACCACACTGGCTGTGTCTCGGGGCTGCGCAGACTCTCAGACACAGCCCCAGAGGTTGACAATTAGGCGCTGAGAGTATGTAAAGGGTTGGTCTTTCTCGGCCAGCAGGGCAAGGAAGAGTTGTCAACTGTTGCATGTAGCATGAGCCGCCGATGACCGTGCACGGGCAGATGGTACTGCAGTCCAAACTCGAGGGCTGTGCGCAGCTCTCGACGGAGCGTTTCGCGTGACGGCGAAGGTTCCCAGAGTAACAGCGTTCAAAGGCAGAGCTGCGTTGCAAGTTGCGGGCAGCATTGCCGACTATAGCCTTGTGCGAGTTCCGCAGGTGCGAGATGGGTTGACCAACTTCGCAGGTTCAGCTCGGCTGCAGTACGACAGTAACTAGCCGTCTGTCAAGCTTACGGTGGCAGCCCCAGTCATCATGGAATTCGGCTGTTTTGTCGGGTCTGCTATGCGTCGCGTGCTTCTTCAATCCTTGGTGCGCCAGATGAGTCCATCCTTCGGAGCTACCAGCAAGCCAGGGTTCATTCCGAGCCGCGTTGTCAAGTTCCCGAATCTGCGTTGTTCCGCAGTCAATCATGGGACGTGCCAATGCTTCCAGCAAGACGCCGAAGTCCCACGTTGATCTCGTATTTCTCCTCGACGCAAGCCCTGCACTGTCTGTATGGGCACTGTCGTACCGGGGGAGGTTGCTCTGCCGGAATGGCCGTTCAGTGTCGCGGAAGACATTATCGCGCACACCTTGCATGTACCGAGATGGAAGGAGTCGTGCTCCATCGCTGTTCGACCGGGTCGGGTCACCGCAACCTGGACAGCCAACTAGTCTCCTCAACGGCGACCTTGGTGACACGGAACAGTCCGCTACAAGAGTGTGCCGTTGACAAAGCCAGATGGTAGCCCGAGTACTTTCAGACGAATGAGTCCGATCCGGCGTGGACTTCTGCGAGCCTTCTCGGCGTAGTTCAATGTGTTTCAGGCGATAGTCGAGGCACTGTGGCTTCCCTGTGACTAATGCTCAACAGCCCGGCCGTGGGTGGAGCTTCTTCCAGGTCTCTTTCCTCCAATCGCATTGTTCTAATGGCTTCCAACGTGCAAAATGCGGGATGCCTTAGGTCCAGGCTGATTAGATGCCGTAGCTAAACGTGTAGCTCACGTCACCTCGCGCATTGGCGTACTATACGACCGCAGTAGATCAGTATACGCTTCCCACTCCGGCGCCATCCCCAAATCGTCCCACAACGCACGGCAGCCATCGCCGAGTACATCGTCGAAGTACACAAACCGCTCGAGAATGACTCGCAATTGCGCGAAAGCCCTGACATCCAGCCGCTTCAGCAGACTCGTAAGGAAGACATCCTGCACCGGATCCCGAGCCAGCGAGCATAGTACAAACCGCGACCAGAGCCCGATATCCTGGTAGATCGTGCCGATCAACGCGTCTGTCCGCAGATGCTGGCAGGATTGCGTGTGGATGTACAAGCCGCCCTTGAGGTCGAAGGACCAGGTGACGTTGTGCATGTCCATGGTGGACTGGAGGATGACGCCGCAGACGGATATGTGCACTGCTCGTATGTGGTACAGCGCGTTCAGCTCTAGCGAGTCGTACTGGTCTTCGAGATCCGGTCGCGGCTCGTAGCTATGAGTGTGAGTTGGACTCCAGGCCATGTTCTCTAAGGCTATGCGGCGTAGTCGCGTGACTTCGCTTTTCGGCGTCGGATCGTGCTGAGCAAGCTGCGCAGCGAGGGCAAGTAGGCTTCTGGTCTCGGCTCGCTTCATCGGGAAGACGTGAAAGCCTTGCGGCAGCGATGCCATCACACCCACCGGCATCGTGTGTCCGCTTGGCGCAGTTGTTGATTGCTCGTCCAATCCCAGTCGATACATTTCAAGCGTCAAGTCGGTCAAAGTAGCCACATTCTGCTCCTCGAGGCTTTTGCCCGAAACGGCCAGGGTCTTCCACGCCTTCATATGCACCTCGTAGGACACCGGATCGCCATACCTCCGCTCCCAGCCCGCGAGGAGCGCAATGGCGACAGGCGCAATGCTCTCGGCGTCCGCTCCGGTGATCCTGGCCTGGATGGCATCGATCGAGGCACCCCGTAGCGCGATCAGACCGGGTCCCATATGCGCGAAGGCGGATCTGGGCAGGCCGCAGGTATTGGAGTGCGTGCCCGCCATGAAAACGGCCACCTGGAAAAGTGTGGTGCTGCTCGTCATCGCATCCCAGAGCATCGAGCGGATCGAACTGTGCGCCAGGGAGGTCTCGCCGGCCGTACGAGTCGATAGATAGGGGACGGCGTTGCAGAGTCTGTGTCACGATGTCGACCAATTTGTGGAAGTAGGACTGGTCGGCCGCGGATATATTGCTGAGCGCCTTCTTATCTTGCAGCTTGCGGATGGCGTGTGCTACTACCGCCGGCTTCGTAGGCGTCGTGGTTGTGGGTAAGGCAAAGATCAAGGAGCCCGGCTGTGGGCCCTTTCGAGCCTGCTTCTTGGCCAGAGTCGCCCTGCGTGCGGCGGCACTGGCTCGTGCCGCCTGTGCTCGCACATCTTTGCGACTCTCTTCGCTGCTCAGGGTGTTGAAGTCGATCCAGGTGGTCGTACCGCCGACGTGCTGCTGCTGCTGCTGTTGCTGTTGCTGCTCCGAGGCTGCAGGCTTCTTCGCCTTGCTGGCGGCTGCAGTAGTAGCACCGCTCGCGCTTGTCTTGGTGACCCTGAACGAGTCCTGACCCTTTCGTCCCTGCATGTCAGCCACCGACCACTGTTTTCGCGCTCGCTCGTCCGGCCGAGATGAATTCCTCCGAAAGCGCTCTGCTCTGCTCTGCTCAACGACGAAGCATCTTCTTTGTACGGAAGATCCCCAACATTTACACCTCAAGTAGCACTATCAACCACAACATAAGGTAGCGCTGACGAGAGTTTTCCCGGGGGTTGTCAAGGCGGGGTTCACAATAGTGTGACCCTGGTCCTGACTCTTGGTACGCTGGTCCCTGTTGTGAATAGATAGCATCACTCGTCCTTCGGCTTGGGCGGCAAGCTCACCGACGTCTTTCCGGATCGTCGTAGGGGTGACATGGAGGGCCCAGACGCGACGACTTCATGTTGGCACGAAGATGGAAGTCCACCGGTCGAGATGAACACAAATACGCCTGACGGAGCTCGCCGATGTTAGTAGTCCACTCATTCACTCCTCCCCTTTTCGCCGCTTCTGGTTTAGAACCACGCCCGACGGTGGAGCGGTAAGGCTAAAAACTTCCGTCGGCTGTTAGGATCTACACTGCCGTAAAACGGCCCGTACCATTGGCATGCAGGCACAGCTCGCGGTGACAACGACGGCGAGCGAGGTTGACGAATGTGCACCGCCTATCAGTGAGCACGCCAAGGGAGTCCGAGCGAAGTCCAGATGTCCGCTGGAGCAGGCTAGAGCGACTACATGTGCGCTAGGAGACCGGCGAGGGCCGCGACAGAAGTTTGCTATTGACGCCCAAGCCTGCCATGGCCAGTGGCGGAGAGCAACATGAGTCGCGACAGCAAGATCAATAATTGACCTCACGCTACAGCTTCGCCTGCATATTCCCTTCCTGGCACCTCGCCCCTTCGATACGCTTCCACATCTGCCGTGTATTGACCATCATCGGCCAAAGGTGGCTCATGGAGTTCCCACTCATCTCGCTCCGTTTTGCCCCTTCCTCGAAGAGAGCCTCGTAGGGCGTCTTATCTGCTCGTGCTAAAGCGCTGTCCATTTCATACTCGGTGAAGCCATACGCCTCGATGATGCCGGCGAGGTGGTTCGCCGCTAGGTTCTCGACGGCGGCATCGTGAGCTGCTCGGAGAGAACGCTGCTGCGCGAATGGCAGCGGCAGAGCCTGCGCTAGGCTTGGGTGGTGTGGATTGTGTAGAATTGATAGGGCGAAGACGTGGAAGAGTGATGTTACTTGCTCGAGGTAGGCTGGTCGCTCCTGCTCGAGCGTCTGTAGGAGCTCTCGGAAACCTTTCCAGTAGACGAAGTCAGAATGTGCCATCGTGAGAGCGTGGCAAGTGTAGCTTGTATCCCTCCCATCTGCCGTATCCTCGATGTGCGCCGATACCATATGCGCGAGTCGTTTCTCAAGTGCCCATTGTTGGACTTCCGGCTTGAGCCAGTCGCCCTCGGGTTGGATTGAAGGTGATGAGCTTTCGGAGCCGTCGCGGATTCGGGCCAGGTATGAAAGTGATGGTAGTGACCCCTCCGTCCGGTTCTTGAAGTGCTTCATGATCGCTCTGGGCACTTGTTGGCCTATAACATAGTTGTCGCCCTCGTAAGTGACCGCATTCACCGCATTGGCGTACATCCTTCCGAAGCCGGAGAGAGCGTGGTACCCGTGCCCTCCACAAGCAATACGGCACGTCTCGACGCCGTGAGAGGTGATCTCGGTACTGTACACCTTCGCGCCCACAGTCTGAAGATGGAAGTCCTCGAGCTGAGAGAAGTCGCCAGTCTTGAGGTTGTTGATTGTGTATGCGTCGTACCCACGCGTGACATTCTGTCCGACGAGCACAAGCGCGGTCCCTTTCGCGAGCAGAGGTATTAGTCGCTGCTTGACGCTGGCGTAGTCAATGACCGTCGTTTCCGTCTCCCGGCTTCTGTCCTTGCGAAACTGCTTTCGGAAGGAAGTGTAGTGGTAGCAGACGGCTACGGCCTTGAGGAGATCCCAGCCAGTAATCTCGGCCATGATCGCTCTGACCGTCACCATAGACCCGTAGCTATGCTTCTGGTTCTTCGGTTCGACGTACGTCCCGTCGCTCAGGACTTGAGCGTTGCGAGCTAGCATTTGAGAACGCGGTATCCGCACGTTGTGGAATTGCATTGCTCCGTTGTCGGTACCCAGCATGCCTTGGAAAGCCTTCGGGCCCAGCTCGTATATCTCAACCCCCGGCATTAGCCGCTGAGTATCAAGGTCACGGATCTGCGTGAGAAAAAGGTCTGGCTGTTGTCAGTGTCTCGCCAGCAAAGCACACTCGTACTTGCGAGTACCTACGGTTACCGTAGTTCTTCCTGTCGATCAACAGCTTCGCGACTACGATTGAGTGTGTAGCCCAGACCCCGGTCGTACCGATCCAGTATTTCGTGCTGCTCAGGGTGGGGGAGTTGATAATGAACTCGTCGTGCTCCCGGTCGAACGTCGCAGTGGTCTCGAGATCGCGAACATTCGAGCCATGTCCTAGCTCAGTCTGGGCGTATGAGCCAAAGATCTCGAACCGTTCAGCCTTTGGGATCCAGAGAGCTTTCTGCTCATCGCTCATCTGGCGATCCAAATTCGACATGAAGATGCGGAATTGGGGCTGGACCGGCAGCATGTTGTCCGTCAGCCGGATGGCTTCTCGGAATGCCGTATGTGACCAGCCATGCTCCAGCTTGAGACGGATGAGTTCACGGGCTTGTAACGCAGCTCGCGTCCAAGCATCCTTGCGAGCGATGGAAGGTAGAACGACTGCGGTTTTTGAGAAGATGGGATTCTTAGCCAGTGCGTCGTGAATGTCTCTTCGGCGGTCGAACTTGTCTCTGCCTCCCCAGAGGAAGATGCTGAACGGAGTGATTACCGGATCGATGGGGATCTTTCGGTCGCCTGATCCAGATGCCATACTTGCCGATATCACGCCGATGCAACCCTTGATCGATGTTCTGGTGTGACCGTAGAGGAAGAGTCGACGTTCAACAGCACCGGGTCTTCTGGGAGTATTGCTTCGGCTTCATGTCACGGGAGAATTTCCTCAACATTCAGAATGGCCGCGAGTCAATGCGAACTCATGCAGCCCAAGAAGGATGACGGGTCTGTTAGCTGGTCGTGTCACAGTAAGGTGGTGGTGGTGAGGTGTTTGCTCGGCCCTTCCGTAATTGGCAGGAACCGAACCCCGCAAACATTCGGTTGCAGCATGCCACGCCATGGCACTACTGCGTACTGTAATGCTGGATACCTAGTGGTGATCCATGAGGAGAACAATCGCAGCGAAGGATGTTTATTCCCGCTCGAAAGGGCGGTTGTGCAAACACGTTGCGGGTAGGAAGCGTGATCAATGCGACTGCGACGCACGGCAAACAACGCCTTCTAGAGGACCTATTACCGAATCACCAGCGCTCCCGGGACATTATCCAGATCTTTTGACAGCTTCTTCTTTCGACACACCGACGCGGTGCTTGTGACGCTGGGGCATGCTCGCGAACAGCATTTTACCGCCTACCACGGAGAGCTTCAGGCCTCGCTGTGTCGCAGAGACGCTGCTTCCGAGCTGCTAGTTGGACTGCAATATTCAGCGGTTCATGGAACATCGCGGCGATTCCTCTATAGCGGGCATACGCTACAACGCCGAAGTCTCGAGGTCCTGTGGCACTCTCGACCGCCTGGCAGCCTGTACTTTCTGCTCGGCTTTCGGGACATCTTGTGGAGAAGGCCACGTCGAGTACACCACACGGGTTTCCCACACCCCTCTTCCATCTGCTTCAAGGAGCCTCTCCGCAATCTCGAAATGAGGTAGGGATAGTATGCTTGCACGCCAGCCTTTGGTGGCAGGGAGATGCTGCGCAAGGCGTCCGGTCACGATCCATGCTTCGCGAGCGGTTCGGAAGCGTAGGCTAGGCAGCTTGGAAATGCTATTACGCCAGCATGGCTGAGTAGACTGGCTGGTCGATGCCGGACGGATTTCCCATTGCGCCGACCGCATCCGGAGTGGTTGATGGCGAAGTGAAGCATCCGAGGATCGATACTAGCAATTCCGATCGACGTGGAAGTCCTGTCCTGGCGGAGAAATGCATCTTATAGATGAATAGTAAGCTGATAGCACGACTTCAGAGGTTCTTTGCTCGGAGATAATAGTGTAGGTGGGTTTGAGAATCGCTACATCCTGGTGTGCTCTTCCCAGCCCATGGGCCTGTCAAGCATGCCGAAGAGTAGATGGGCTTGTGGCCATAGGTAGTGGAACTGGACAGGTTCTGGGACCGCGTTGGGGTGCTGAGCTGTTACACGAGAATTTCTGTAGCCGAGTCCTACCGCTAGGAAGAGTGCGGAAGCCAAAATAATGTGACGCGGACGTGCCGGATGCATCGCTTGGATGAAAAGGGCAGGAAGGCGAAGACTGCCGGGTAAGTACCTTAGGGATAAGCTTGGCGCGAGATGTGGTGAACACCGAGAAACAGCCTGTCTTGTGCAGTCGTCTACAGACCCTCCGGAAGACTACGCTCTAGTAGGACCAGATCACCTTGTACGGGCGCTGCTGCTGGTTCGGTGTCGCGGAGATCGACACAGACTACACACTGGACGTGCTATAGTGGTGTACATATCGAGATTCCTGATCCCGTATCTTGTTCTTAAGCAAGCTGGGCTACAAAGGCCGGTCAAGCTCCTCGAGCACCCGGGTTAGCTTGTGGTCACTGTGCTGAGACTCCGGCGGCGCTGGGAGTCGAATCGGGCGGCGGGACTTCAGGGGACGTTCTTGAAGGCAGTCCTCGTCGTTGTCTCCAGGGACCCATTGTTGGCTACATCCTCGACGCGCGGAAGATGCATCAAAGGGTAGAACGCATGACACTGAAGGTGGTGCTGTGATGGAACAGAAGGAGGTTTCGAGCCCGAAAGTTTGCCCGAGTGCACGGACCTCTTCCGCGCCGCACTTGCGACTCTTGTCAACATGAACATTACACGCACGGCTCCAGGGCTTTCCTTTGAACCTATTGATCACCACGTATACGGGATACATGCACTGTGCCACGGAGCCTCAGGAAGAGCCGCACGCGCATCAAGCTTTCCGCTCCTCGAGCGGCACGTGTTCGACGTACGCCGCCTCCTCGTCTAAAGGCTGCTTCGCCTCCATCGCGGCCGCCATCTGCTCCTGTTCGCGGACTGCCTCCGACACCTGCGCATGCAGTGCGTCCTCCAGCGCCCTCAGAGGCATGGCATGGCCGGTCTTCTTCTTCCGCTGTCTCGCTTCGAGGAGGAGCCACACTGGAAGACTTGAGAAACCGATTATGGTGAACGCCAGCGTGGCGCAAGATGTCGTGAAGCCTGGCAGATACCATGGCGCTGTCGGGATCGCGAAAATCTGGGATTGAAATTATAAGCGTGTGTTGTCATCTAACGGCGTATTACAGAACGCACCTGAGGCCCAATAATGCTAGCAATGGAGAGTGCAGCTACCGCACTCGCACCACCTATAGCTTGCTCCGCTGCGCCGTACAGCGTGGAGGACCTGTAGCTCAATGCCGCAGGTTGCGCAATTGAGACGAGATTCCCGAGAAA
>NAJQ01000123.1:40420-53505 GCA_005059865.1 Friedmanniomyces simplex
AACATCGATGACCGCACGCTGCACGAATTGTACTCCTGGCCGTTCGCCGAGGCGGTTAGGGCGGGGGTGGCGAGTGTGATGTGCTCTTACAACCAAGTCAACAATTCGTATGCGTGCCAGAACAGTATGTTGATGAACGGGATCCTGAAGGACGAGCTCGGGTTCCAGGGTTTCGTGCAGAGCGACTGGTTGGCGCAGCGGTCGGGCGTGGCCTCTGCGTTGGCGGGATTGGATATGAGCATGCCTGGAGATGGGCTGGGGTGGCAAGATGGGAAGAGTTTGTGGGGGAGCGAGTTGACGAAGGCGGTCCTCAATGCGAGTGTCCCAGTGGAGAGACTGAACGACATGGCCCTCCGCATCGTAGCAACTTGGTACCAGCTTGGGCAGGATGATGACAGGCGTTGGCCTAACCGTACGATGGGTGGAGGCCCGAACTTCAGTTCTTGGACCAACGATGAAGTTGGGAATCTATATCCTGAGAGTCCGGATAGTGAGGACACGGGCGTTGTCAACAAATACGTTCCTGTGCGCCAAACAGTCGAGGGCGGCAACCACGATGAGCTGGCCAGGAGGATAGCGAGGGAGGGCATTGTGCTGGTGAAGAATGAGGGCGGCATCCTACCCATTCCGCGCAGCGCCGAGGGTCTGGCTACGAAAGCCAAAAATGGCAAGCTGCGCATCGGGATCTTCGGCGAAGACGCCTTTCCCAATCCCAAGGGAGACAATACATGTCCAGACCGCGGATGCAATGAGGGGACGCTGGCTATGGGTTGGGGTTCCGGGGCTGTAGAGCTGCCTTACCTGGTTGCTCCGGCGCAGGCGCTGCACAGGGAGTTCGACAATGCGACTGTGCAAGTCACGGACTGGAAAACGAATGGAGTGAAGAAGGTGGACGGCACGGCTGCGGCACAGGATCTTTGTCTTGTGTTCATCAACAGCGATGCTGGCGAAGGCTTCATTGGCTGGAAGGCAGTGAAAGGGGACAGGAACAACTTGTTCCCGCAAAAGAGCGGGGATGAGCTCGTGAAAGCTGTTGCGGCGAACTGCGGCGGTAGGAACGAGGACGGTGAGGCGGTCAGTGGTACTGTCGTCGTGCTGCACACCGTCGGCCCTACGGTTCTGCAACGCTGGATCGATTTACCAGGCGTCAAGGGCGTGCTCATCGCTCACCTTCCCGGCCAAGAGAGCGGGAATGCGCTCACGGATGTGCTGTTTGGGGACTACAACCCAAGCGGTCACTTGCCGTACACCATTGGGGAAAAGGAAAAGGACTACGGCCCTGACTCCAGGATCCTGAAGTTCCCTAATGGCGTTGTGCCGCAGCAGAACTTCAGCGAGGGGCTGTACGTGGATTACCGGTACTTCGACAAACACAACATCACGCCCAGGTACGAATTCGGGTACGGACTCTCTTACACGACTTTCAAACTCAGCGGCCTGTTCATCCATCCGCTCGGCGCCGTCAATACTTCCTTGCCCGCCCCTCGCTCTCACGTCAACGAGCCTGTGCCTCCACACTTGGACCCGCGGGTCCCAGACCCAGAAACGGCGGTCTGGCCAAAGGGAATGAGGAGGTTGGCGAAGTACGTTTACCCTTACATCGATAGTGTGGAGTCCGCGAAGCCGAAGGGGAAGTATAAGTATCCGAAGGGCTACGACCATTACCACGATTTGACAGAAGCCGGCGGAGGCGAGGGCGGGAACCCGGACCTCTATACCACGGCCGTGAGCGTGCAGGCGAGTTTGACGAATTCTGGGGATGTGGCAGGCGAGGCGGTGGTGCAGATTTACGTCTCGCTTCCTTCCACTACTACCGATTTGCTCTTGGGCCAAACAGTGCCGCTCGATACTCCGGTGAGGCAGCTGCGCGGGTTCGAGAAAGTGCTGGTCGAGCCGGGGAGTAGATCGCACGTTCGCTTCGGCTTGACGAGGAAGGACGTTAGTTATTGGGATGTGCGGGTGCAGAACTGGGTGGTGCCGACGGGGGAGTTGCGGGTGTGCGTTGGGTTTTCCAGTCGGGATGCGAGGCAGTGTGGGAGTTTTGAGTTGGTGGGGGGTGGCGAGAATAGCTGGCTGAGGGAGACAGGGGAAAGAGGTGAGGTGGAGGAGTATGATGTTTGAACGACGATCGGCGGGTTTCGCTGAGGTTGTTGATTGTTTTGCGAATATTAGCGATGGCGCTCTGGGGTGTGTTCTGAATCCGGCAACCTGGATAGGAAGCTCGGTAGACGAGCGGCTCAGCAAGACCAGGCCGGGCTCGTTCGGGATGGGTCTGCGAGCGCTGTCTACACACACGCTGGGCGTTGTGTCCAATAGCTCTGGAGGTGAAGCGTCAATTCTAGACCAACACTTGTGGCTACCCTATCCATCCACTGCGGGCTACATCCTCACGCCTAAACCAGCCTTCTCGTACACCTTGTCCACGATCGTCATCACAGCCTCGCTCTCCTCCAACCCCACCAACGGCAACCGTTCCATCTCCTCTGTCTCCGCCAACGACTTGCCGCCCTGCACCGCTCTCACTCGATCCACAAAGGCTTCCAATTGATACCGGTACGTCGTCCACCAACTCTGGCCCCTACGCACCCATTGAGGACCGTCAGTGTAAGCGGAGTGCTTGGTCACTTTCCCAGTAGCGCGGTCGGTGACAGTGATGGTATGACTGAGCCACGGACCCGGGAAATTGGGAAACACGATCGTAGCCTTCTCAAGCTCAACCGTGGCGGTTATTGTGCCTTCCCAGAGCGGCGGGATGATGCCCCAGAGCCATGGGACCGCGAGATCGGTCTCGGCGTGGCAGTGTACTGGCTGCCCGTTGTTCGCGGAAGGGGAAGTGATGGTGTAG
Organism: Friedmanniomyces simplex; assembly: GCA_005059865.1. NCBI lineage: Eukaryota > Fungi > Ascomycota > Dothideomycetes > Mycosphaerellales > Teratosphaeriaceae > Friedmanniomyces > Friedmanniomyces simplex. The sequence continues at coordinate 43,266 of NAJQ01000123.1, forward strand.
TCCGTCGTCATCGCTTCGTCGATCTTGCCATCTCGTGCATTGACGCGAGGCACAGCGGACTGGACCTCGATCTTCACGTCGCGGAGAGAGGGCGCGGCGAAGTAGGACGTCGCACTGTAGACGTAGATCATGTCCATGCAGCTTCCGCCCGCCAGGCCGTACTGGAACCTGATGTCGTCCTTGGCCATGGTCCCGGCCGGGAGAGCCATTCGGGTTCGGACTTCCTGCACTGCGCCGTAATCTCCGCTGTCGACTAGGGACTTTACGAGGTGCGCGGCGGGATGGAGTCGCCAGTGGAAAGCTTCTAGGACTACTTTGCCGGTCTCCTCGCTCACGCGCTTGATTCCCCGAATTTGTTCGGCGTTCGAAGCGATGGGCTTCTCGACCAGGACGTGCTTGCCCGCTCGTAAAGCCTTGAGCGTCCATTCGGCATGCAGGCCGTTGGGGAGAGGGATGTATACAGCTTCGATCTCTGGGTCGGCGAGCAAGTCATCGTAGCTAACGTAAGCTCGGGCGTGCTGGAGCTTGTACTGCGTGATCTGCGCTTCCGCTTTGGTCTCTGAGCGTGCTGCAATGCCCGAGATGACTACGTCCGGATGGGTGGAGACAGGATCGAAGATGGCACAGGGGTTGATGGCCGCTGCTCCTAGGACTCCCAGTCGAAGCGGCGAGGTGGACTTCTTCGTCGAGGCAATTATCTTGGGCACGCCATGCCGCCAGTTGTGGAAGCCCAGGACGAGCTGCAACACAGTCAGTGTGTACCTAGGTTTCTAGAGTGGGCGGTTGCTCACATCTAGCACCCAGGACATGTTGCCCGGTCCAGAGCGACAGTTGCTCAAGGAAGTTTCGAGCGCACCTCTGCTTTGCGATTGATGTAGGGATATAGCAGACGGCCCAGTGGCAGTACTAGTAGTAGTGAATGGATGTTCAATGCTGCACGCCGCTTGCTATCAGACGGAAGTGGTTGCACGTACGGGAGCGGCGTGGTGGGCTGATAGCAGGAAGATTATTGATGAGTGGAACTTTGTATCTCTCGAAGGCAGTACCATCAGCAAGGCTGTTAGATCACTCAACGTGTGCCGTCCTCGGACGAACTTTACGAGGCTGTTGGAGTGAGTCGGCACAACTTGCATACCGCCCGCCATTGATGCCTCGGTACGGATTCTTTACATGGGCCTGCAGCGGTAGGGCCCGGCGGCCGTCGTAGAGGTACGAGGTGTCTTGTCCATTGGATATAAGGTACATGTATGCATTGATCCTATCAACGCTGTAGTGACTACACCCGCGTTCAGGTCCTTCCCTTACCATTGTACAGTTCTCTCCGACCGCGATTGGTTTACAGCTGCCACCGTGCAGTACCGTCAGTACGCGACGGTCAAGGCTGTCCATTCAGCAACAAGCAGGACCAAGTAGAGCCTGCCACCGCGCAAATCCGCAGCTCATGGCGACCAGTCAGCCGTTAGCGTTCCTTGATCGGATGGTCGAGTGCCCATGGGGACCTCTGGTTTCGACGACCAAGGTCGTCCAACCACACTGGCTATGTCTCGGGGCTGCGCAGACCCTCAGACACAGCCCCAAAGGTCCATGACTTGGCGTTGACGGTATGTAGAGCATGAAGTTTCCTCGGCCAGGAGGACGAGAAAGACTTGCAGACGGTGTCACGTAGCATGAGCCGCTGATGGCCGTGCACGCGCAGATGGTACCGCAATCCAATTTGTCGTTACTATTCAGTCAAGCTTTGTGGTGATGGTCCCGGTATCCGTTGGCTTTCGGCTGGACAGTTGGGTCTACTGTACGTCGCGTGCTCGATGTATTCTCGGTGCGCCAGCCGAGTCCATGACCTGAAGATACCAGCAAGCCAGGTCTGATTCCAAGCCTTTCCGCGTACCAGGAGGAAGTGTTCCGTAATCACTCATGGGATGCGATGATAGTGCCGGCGAGCCACGTAACATCGCCACGCTGGCCCAGTGTACCGCAACAGCGGTGCCGTGCATACACTGCTGGTCGAGAAGGAAAGGATTAAGCTCCACCGCCGGTCCAATCGTTCACCAACCCAGGCCGTCCACTCAATTCCTCAACCGCGGCCTTGCTGTAATGCGACAGTGCGCTACAGGAATGTGCCGTTGACAAAGCCAGGTGGTAGCCCGAGTACCTTCAGACGAATGAGTCCGATCTGGTGTGAAGTTCTGCGAGCCTCCTCGGCGAAGTCCAATGTGTTTCAGGCGATAGTCGAGGCATTGTGGCTTTCCTGTAACTGGTGCTTGACGGCCCGGCCGTGGGTGGAGCTTCTTCCAGGTCTTTTTCCTCCAATCGCATTGTTCTAATGGCTTCCAACGTGCGAAATGCGGGATGCCTTAGGTCCAGGCTGGTTTGATGCCGTGGCTAAACATGTAGCTCACGTCACCTCGCGCATTGGCGTAGGATACGACCGCAGTAGATCAGTATACGCTTCCCACTCAGGCGCCATCCCCAAGACGTCCCACAACGCACGGCATCCATCGCTGAGCACAGCATCGAAGTACACAAACCGCTCGAGAATGACTCGCAACTGCGCGAAAGTCCTGACATCCAGCCGCTTCAGCAGACTCGTAAGGAAGACATCCTGCACCGGATCCCGAGCCAGCGAGCATAGTACAAACCGCGACCAGAGCCCGATATCCTGGTATATCGTGCCGATCAACGCGTCTGTCCGCAGGTGCTGGCAGGATTGCGTGTGGATGTACAAGCCGCCCTTGAGATCGAAGGACCAGGTAACATTGTGCATGTCCATGGTGGACTGGAGGATGACACCGCAGACGGAAATGTGCACTGCTCGTATGTGGTACAGCGCGTTCAGCTCTAGGGAGTCGTACTGGTCTTCGAGATCCGGTCGCGGCTCGTAGCTATGAGTGTGAGTTGGACTCCAGGCCATGTTCTCCAAGGCTATACGGCGTAGCCGCGTGACTTCGCTTTTCGGCGTCGGATCGTGCTGAGCGAGCTGCGCAGAGAGGGCAAGCAGGCTTCTGGTCTCGGCTCGCTTCATCGGGAAGACATGGAAGCCTTGCGGCAGCGATGCCATCACACCCGCCGGCATCGTGTGTCCGCTTGGCGCCGTTGTTGATTGCTCGTCCAATCCCAGTCGGTACATCTCCAGCGTCAAGTCGGTTAAAGTAGCCACATTCTGTTCCTCGAGACTTTTGCCCGAAATGGCCAGGGTCTTCCATGCCTTCATATGCACCTCGTAGGACACCGGATCGCCATACCTCCGCTCCCAGCCCGCCAGGAGCGCAATGGCGACAGGCGCAATGCTCTCGGCGTCCGCCCCGGTGATCCTGGCCTGGATGGCATCGATCGAGGCACCCCGTAGCGCGATCAGACCGGGTCCCATATGCGCGAAGGCGGATCTGGGCAGGCCGCAGGTATTGGAGTGCGTGCCCGCCATGAAGACGGCCACCTGGAAAAGCGTCGTGCTGCTCGTCATCGCATCCCAGAGCATCGAGCGGATCGAACTGTGCGCCAGAGAGGTTTCGCCGGACGAGTCGATAGATAGGGGACGGCGTTGCAGAGTCTGTGTCACGATATCGACCAGTTTGTGGAAGTAGGACTGGTCGGCCGCGGACAAATTGCTGAGCGCCTTCTTGTCTTGCAGCTTGCGGACGGCGTGTGCTACCACCGCCGGCTTCGTAGGCGTCGTGGTTGTGGGTAAGGCAAAGATCAAGGAGCCTGGCTGTGGGCCCTTTCGAGCCTGCTTTTTCGCCAGAGTGGCCCTGCGTGCGGCGGCACTGGCTCGTGCCGCCTGTGCTCGCACATCTTTGCGACTCTCTTCGCTGCTCAGGGTGTTGAAGTCGATCCAGGTGGTTGTACCGCCGACGTGCTGTTGCTGCTCCGAGGCTGCAGGCTTCTTCGCCTTGCTGGCGGCCGCAGTAGTAGCACCGCTCGCGCTTGTCTTGGTGACCCTGAACGAGTCCTGACCCTTTCGTCCCTGCATGTCCGCCACCGACCAGTGTTTTCGCGCTCGCTCGTCCGGCAGAGATGAATTCCTCCGAAAGGCTCTGCTCTGCTCTGCTCTGCTCTGCTCAACGACGAAGCATCTTCTTTGTACGGAAGATCCTCAACATTCACATCTCAGGTAGCACTATCAACCACAACATAAGGTAGCGCTGACGAGAGTTTCTCCGGGGGTTGTCAAGGCGGGGTTCACAATAGTGTGACCCTGGTCCTGACTCTTGGTACGCTGGTCCCTGTTGTGAATAGATAGCATCACTCGTCCTTCGGCTTGGGCGGCAAGCTCACCGACGTCTTTCCGGATCGTCGTAGGGGTGACATGTAGGGCCCAAGCGCGACGACTTCATGTTGGCACGAAGATGGAAGTCCAGAGGTCGAGAACTCGAGATGAACACAAATACGCCTGACAGAGCTCGCCGATGTTTAGTAGTCCACTTATTCACTCCTTATCCTTTCGCCGCTTCTGGTCTAGAACCGCGGCCGACAGTGGAGCGTAAGGCTAACAACTTCCGTCGGCTGTTAGGATCTACACTGCCGTAGGCGGCCCGTACCATTGGCATGCAGGCACAGCTCGCGGTAACAGCGACGGCGGCGAGGTTGACGCATATGCACCACCTATCAGTGAGCGTGCCGAGAGAGTCCGAGCGAAGTCCAGACGTCCGTTGGAGCAAGCTAGAGCGACCACATATACGCTAGGAGACCGGCGAGGGCCGCGACAGAAGTTTGCCGTTGACGCCCAAGCCTGCCGTGGGCCATGGCCCATGGCGGACCCGGGAGAGAAAGGCGATCGACATGAGTCGCGACAGCAAGATCAATAATCGACCTCACGCTACAGCTTCGCCTGCATATTCCCTTTCTGGCCCCTCGCCCCATCAATGCGCTTCCACATCTGCCGCGTATCGACCATCATCGGCCATAGGTGGCTCATGGAGTTACCACTCATCTCGCTCCGTCTTGCCCCTTCCTCGAAGAGAGCCTCGTAGGGCGTCTTGTCTGCTCGTGCTAAAGCGCTATCCATTTCATACTCGGTGAAGCCATACGCCACGATGATGCTGGCGAGGTGGTTGGCCGCTATGTTCTCGATGGCGGCATCGTGGGCTGCTCGGAGAGAGCGCTGCTGCGCGAATGGCAGCGGTAGAGCCTGCGCCAGGCTGGGGTGGTGAGGGTTGTGTAGGATTGAGAGGGCGAAGACGTGGAAGAGTGATGTTACTTGCTCGAGGTAGGCTGGTCGCTCCTGCTCGAGCGTTTGCAGGAGCTCGCGGAAGCCTTTCCAGTAGACGAAGTCAGAATGTGCCATTGTGAGAGCGTGGCAAGTGTAGCTGGTATCCCTCCCAGCTGCGGTATCCTCGATGTGCGCCGAGTGACGGTAGCGACCCTTCCGTCCGGTTCTTGAAGTGCTTCAGGATCGCTCTTGGCACCTGCTGGCCTATGACATAATTATCGCCCTCGTAAGTGACTGCATTCACGGCATTGGCGTACATCCTTCCGAAGCCGGAGAGAGCGTGGTATCCGTGTCCTCCACAAGCAATACGGCACGTTTCGACGCCATGAGAGGTGATCTCGGTACTGTACACCTTCGCGCCCACAGTCTGAAGATGGAAGTCCTCGAGCTGAGAGAAGTCGCCAGTCTTGAGGTTGTTGGCTGTGTATGCGTCGTAGCCACGTGTGACATTCTGCCCAACGAGCACAAGCGCGGTCCCTTTCGCGAGCAGAGGTACTAGTCGCTGCTTCACGCTGGCGTAGTCGATGACCGTCGTTTCCGTCTCCTGGCTTCTGTCCTTGCGAAACTGCTTTCGGAAGGAAGTGTAGTGGTAGCAGACGGCTACGACCTTGAGGAGATCCCAGCCAGTAATCTCGGCCATGATCGCTCTGACCGTCACCATAGACCCGTAGCTATGCTTCTGGTTCTTCGGTTCGACGTACGTCCCGTCGCTCAGGACTTGAGCGTTGCGAGCTAGCATTTGAGAACGCGGTATTCGCACGTTGTGGAATTGCATTGCTCCGTTGTCGGTACCCAGCATGCCTTGGAAAGCCTTCGGGCCCAGCTCATATATCTCAACCCCCGGCATTAGCCGCTGAGTGTCAAGGTCACGGATCTGCGTGAGAAAGAGGTCTGGCTGTTGTCAGTGTCTCGCCAGCAAAGCACGCTCGCATTTGCGAGTACCTACGGTTCCCGTAGTTCTTCCCGTCGATCAACAGCTTGGCGACTACGATTGAGTGTGTAGCCCAGACACCGGTCGTGCCGATCCAGTACTTCGTGCTGCTCAGGGTGGGCGAATTGATAACGAATTCGTCATGCTCCCTGTCGAACGTCGCAGTGGTCTCGAGATCGCGAACATTTGAGCCATGTCCTAGCTCAGTCTGGGCGTACGAGCCAAAGATCTCGAACCGCTCAGCCTTTGGGATCCAGAGAGCTTTCTGCTCATCGCTCATTTGGCGATCCAAGTTCGACATGAAGATGCGGAACTGGGGCTGAACCGGTAGCATGTTGTCCGTCAGCCGGATGGCTTCTCGGAATGCTGTGTGCGTCCAGCCATGCTCCAGCTTGAGGCGGACGAGCTCGCGGGCTTGTAACGCAGCTCGCGTCCAGGCATCCTTGCGAGCGATGGAAGGTAAGACCACTGACGTTTTCGAGAAGATGGGATTCTTAGACAGTGCTTCGTGAATGTCTTCTCGGCGGTCGAACTTGTCTCTGCCTCCCCAGAGGAAGATGCTGAACGGAGTGTTTACCGGATCGATGGGGATCTTTCGGTCGCCTGATCCAGATGCCATACGTGTCGATGTCACGCCGATATAATGCTGATCGATGTGACCGTGACCGGTGGAGAGTGAGCGTCGACGTTAACAGCACCTAGTCTTCTGGGAGTGTTACTCCGGCTTCATGTCACGGGGCAATTTCCTCGATATTCAAACACGAGTCAATACCAATCGATGGAGTCCGAGAAGGATGACGGTCTGGTTGTGGCTACAGTGAGGTCGTGGCGGGTGTGTTTGCTCGGTCCTTCCGTAATTGGCAAGGACCGAACCCCGCAAGCATTCGGTTGCAGCCTGCCGCGCCATGGCACTACTGCGTACTGTAATGCTGGATACCTAGTGGTGATCCATGAGGAGAACAATCGCAGCGAAGAATGTTTATTCCCGCTCGGAAGGGCGGTTGTGCAAGCACATTGCGGGTAGGAAGCGTGATCGATGCGACTGCGACGCACGGCAAACAACGCCATCTAGAGCACCTATTACCGAATCACCAGCGCTCCCGGGACATTATCCAGATCTTTTGACAGCCTCTTCTTTCGACACACCGACGCGGTGCTTGTGACGCTGGCGAATGCTCGTGAACAGCATCTTACCGCCTACCACGGAGAGCTTCAGGCCTCGCTGTGTCGCAGAGACGCTGCTTCCGAGCTGCTGGTTGGACTGCAATATTCAGCGGTTCATGGAACATCGCGGCGATTTCCCTATAGCGGGCATACGCTATAGCGCCGAAGTCTCGAGGTGCTGTAGCACTCTCGACCGCCTGGCAGCCTGTACTTTCTGCTCGGCTTTCGAGACATCTTGTGGAGAAGGCCACGTCAAGTACACTACACGGGTTCCCACACCCCTCTTGGATCTGCTTCAAGGAGCCTCTCCGCAATCTCGAAATGAAGTAGGGATAGTATGCTTGCACGCCAGCCTTTGGCGGCAGGGAGATGCTGCGCAAGGCGTCCGGTCACGATGCATGCTTCGCGAGCGGTTCGGAAGCGTAGGCTACGCAGCTTCGAAATGCTATTACGCCAGCATGGCTGAGTAGACTGGCTGGTCGATGCCGGACGGATTTCCCATTGCGCCGACCGCATCCGGAGTGGTTAATGGTGAAGTGAGGCATCGGAGGATCGATACTGGCACTGCCGATCGACGTTGAAGTCCTGTCCTGGCGGAGAAATGCATCTTATAGGTAAATAGTAAGCTGATGGCACGACTTCAGACGTTCTTTGCTCGGAAACGATAGGGTAGATGGGTTTGAGAATCACTACATGCTGGTGTGCTCTTCCCAGCCCATGGGCCTGTCAAGCATGCCGAAGAGTAGATGGGCTTGTGGCCATAGGTAGTGGAATTGGACAGGTTCTTGGACCGCGTTGGGGTGCTGAGCTGTTACACGAGAATTTCTGTAGCCGAGTCCTACCGCTAGGAAGAGTACGGAAGCCAAAATAATGTGACGCGGACGTGCCGGATGCATCGCTTGGATGAAAGGGGCAGGAAGGCGAAGACTGCCGGGTAAGTACCTTAGGGATAAGCTTGGCGCGAGATGTGGTGAACACCGGGATACAGCCTGTCTTGTGCAGTCGTCTACAGACCCTCCGGAAGACTACGCTCTAGTAGGACCAGATCAACTTGTACGGGCGCTGCTGCTGGTTCGGTGTCGCGGAGATTGACACAGACTACACACCGGACGTGCTATAGTGGTGTACAAATCGAGGTTCCTGATCATGTATCTTGTACTTAAGCAAGCTGGGCTACAAAGGCCGGTCAAGCTCCTCGAGCACCCGGGTTAGCTTGTGGTCACTGTGCTGAGACTTCGGCGGCGCTGGGAGTCGAATCGGGCGGTGGGACTCCAGGGGACGTTCTTGAAGGCAGTCCTCGTCGTCGTCTCTCAGGAGCCGTTGTTGGCTACATCCTCGACGCGCGGAGGATGCATCAAGGGGTAGCACGCATGACGCTGAAGGTGGTGATGTGACGGAACAGAAGGAGGTTTCGAGCCCGAAATTTTGCCCGAGTGCACGGACCTCTTCCGCGCCGCACTTCAGGGACGCGTCTCTTGTCAACATGAACATTACGCCCACGGCTCCAGGGCTTTCCTTTGAACCTGTTGATCACCACGTATACGGGATACATGCACTGTGCTACGGAGCTTCAAGAACAGCCGCACGCGCATCAGGCTTTCCGTTCCTCGAGCGGCACATGTTCGACATACGCCGCCTCCTCGTCTAAAGGCTGCTTCGCCTCCATCGCGGCCGCCATCTGCTCCTGTTCGCGGACTGCCTCCGACACCTGCGCGTGCAGTGCGTCCTCCAGCGCCCTCAAAGGCATGGCATGGCCGGTCTTCTTCTTCCGCTGTCTCGCTTCGAGGAGGAGCCATACTGGAAGACTTGAGAAACCGATTATGGTGAACGCCAGCGTGGCGCAAGATGTAGTGAAGCCTGGCAGATACCATGGTGCTGTCGGGATCGCGAAAATCTGGAATTGAGATTATAAGCATGTGTTGTCATCTAACGGCGTATTCCAGAACGCACCTGAGGCCCAATAATGCTAGCAATGGAGAGTGCAGCTACCGCACTCGCACCACCTATGGCTTGCTCCGCTGCGCCGTACAGCGTGGATGATCTGTAGCTCAATGCCGCAGGTTGCGCAATTGAGACGAGATTCCCGAGAAAGGCGACCCCGTAAAGACTGATGGGCTTGATGTTGCCGAAGCTCTTGTGCGATGCAACATACGTCCATACAGCAAAGCACGGTATCGCAGCGAACACGGGCAGCAGGTAGTGCCACATGCGCTCTCGATGTCGATCAGAATGCCAGCTCCAAATGGCGTACTAGCAGACCAGTCAGTTTGATTCTGAGTGGTACGGTTGCGACATTCCTACACATGGTATGGCAACCAGATATACTGCTGCGGTATAGGTATTGGACTCCGTTGATGAGAAGCCAGCAAACTACAGAAGTCAGCAGAGGAAGTCACTCGGTGAATACGTTTACTTACAGTCTTCAAAATGATGGGCAGAAACGTGCCGAGTGCCACAGCGACGATAAGCAAGCATATGTATGAAACGAAGAAGACGTAGGTCGATGGTCGGGTAAAAACCTGGATGAAGGTCTTGGTGTCCCAGGTGATATCGGTCGAGCGAGTCGCGCCACGGCCGAAGCGATTGATGGCGATGTGCCTCTCCCGGTCATTGAGCGCGCCAGTCGTCTCCGGGAAAGTCAGTAGCAAAAAATATACCGGGACCGACATAACAATGGCCATGGCGCCTTCGATGATCTGGAGAGACCTGTCAGCGGTATCCTCCCATTGCTGCCCGGCTGTACCTACGAAGAGCCATCTCCAACTCTCTAGACCACCGCTGCCATTCAGTCGATCGACGCCGACGGCAATAAAGCCCCCAACACCGGAGGCCAGCGCGTTCGCTGCGTGGAAGATGCCAATCCGCCACGCTCGCTCAGACGGTTTGTACCAAAAGGAGAAGTACATGATGGACGCAGGCACGACACCCGCCTCCGGTAT
>NAJQ01000124.1:0-35795 GCA_005059865.1 Friedmanniomyces simplex
TCGAGTGACTCGGATGTGGATATATGCATCACGACGACCATGAAGAAATTGGAGAGCATGCACTCGATCGCCATACTGCTGGATAGACGTACGTTCTGCCATCTCTGGACTTTGAGCAGCCCAGATGCCCTGTGATGAGGCAGACGCTGACGTGTTGTATCTCAGATGGCATGGAGAAGGTGGAGTGCCGGGCAGGCGCAAAGGTACCCATTGTGAAGTGTTGGGATCCAGAGCTCATGCTGGCTTGCGATCTCAACGTCAACAACCCCCTGGCGCTGGAGAACACGCGCATGATCAAGACGTACGTCCAGCTGGACGACCGGATACGACCCCTTGCCAAGATCATCAAGTACTGGACTAAGAGGCGGATACTGAATGATGCAGGTTCGTAAGGTGTTACACCTGACCATTGTTGCGCTTGCTAAACCTTCTTACAGCGGGCGGAGGCACCATCAGCTCATACACGTGGATATGCATGATCATCAGCTTCCTTCAACGACGAGATCCACCCATCGTACCTTCGCTCCAAAAAGCGGACGGGAAACGGGCAAAGTGCATACGGAGCGAACCGTCTCGATTCGCGGACGATCTTGATGCGCTGCAAGGCTGCGGCGATTCTAACAAAGAGACCCTCGCGGAACTGCTGTTCCATTTCTTCCGACATTACGGTTACGAATTCAATTACTCCAGGAACGTGGTTTCTGTAATGGAAGGTCGTTCTTTGTCGCGGGAGGAAAAGGGGTGGCAGCCGAGCAATTATCATGACAAGGAGGCGCGGTCGCGGCTGTGTGTGGAGGAGCCGTTTACAACGACGCGGAATCTTGGCAACACGGCCGATGACTATTCATGGTCTGGTATACATACGGAGATACGGCGAGCCTTCGAGCTGCTGGCGGATGGGCAACAGTTGGAGAAGTGTTGTGAGCAGTATGAGTTTCCGCCCGAGGAGAACAGGCCAGTGTTTCAGCGGCCTCCGCCGAAGCCGGCACCGACGCTACGGCGAAGCGCGTCGCAATCTGGGCGACCAGTCCACGACCCGGGCTCTGGACGGTCACGCAAGAACAACCCCCGAAATCAATCGGCGCAACGAGCGGGTAACCGGAGAGCTTCTAGTGGCGCCTCGTTCGGCAACCAGCGAGTGCCCATGCAGAGCCCGCCGATTGGCCTGGTGGCTAACGACTACTTCGGCAAGAGCACCGTACACGAGTACCTGGCGCATCAGTACCAGCTGTTGCAGCAACAACGGGATGTATTGACAGCGCAGCTTCACCAACAGACACAGGGACAGACTCACGGACAACCGCCAGGGCGTGTGGGCGACCTGGCTGGCTCGCCGCTGCACCGTGGCGGTGCGTTCCAGAATGGACTCCCCAGTCCGCGCTTTCTGGATAACCCGCCACAGACCGCGCCCTTGCTGCCGGGCTACCTCTACCACTATCCGGCACGGTACCCGCCGCCTTCTCCCATGTCCCAGGCTCGATCACGGGAGGGCACGAACACAAACCCGTCCTCACCGTCACTGATGGCCGCTGCGCCTGCACTTAGACGGCAAGTCCATCGGGCGTCTATCACGGATGGCTCGTCAAGCTCTGCCAGATCCCAGTCGCAGCCCGGCCGGTCGATACCGCATCTCTTGGCTTTGCAGCAGCAAGTGCACCCTGGGTATGATGTCTCCGGCGCCATTTCATCTTCTTACCAGAACATGCGCTCGAACCAGATATACATGCCCTCCGGCCAAGCGGGCTTGCAGATGCAGTACGCGCCACCCCTCCCTACCCTGCACTCCGTGAATGGTGCCGCGGAAAGTGCCATGCCTAAGGAGTACATGGGCTACGCTATCTCCCCCCAATTCGGACCCCAGTACGCCACCCAGCCGCAGCAGATGCAGGTCCCGCCCATGACGCTCAGAGATCCTCCTCAGCGACAACGAAGAGTGACACCGGACTTGGGGCCGCCGGTGCCGAACGGGAAGCACTCTACGCGCTCACCCTCGCCGCTGGGACATCTCAGGAGCTATTCTACGATCTCCGATCTCCGGTCCAGGAGCCAAGCTGCGGAGGTTTTGCAGAGTCCGATCAGGTACGAGATGAACCTGCCCGCTCCCATGCCGCCGCCTCCAATCGAGAGCGATATCGGTGGACCGTTTATTGTCAATGGATCGACACCGCCTGTACTCCCCAGACCTGCTGAAAGCGTCAACAGTATACCAGCGGGGGCGCAACCGGAGCTACTCAACGGTGCGCTGGACCAGGAGCTTTCCCGTATGCGCTCGCTACCATTACGAACCACTAATCTTGACAGGTATGGTATACCTGCGCGGGTCGACACCGTAGAGCGTCTGCCATCCCCGCAGCGCAACTCACCGAGCGTGCGAGCCAAGCAAGGACCTCGCCTCAGTCTCTCTCCCAACGGTACATCGCCAGTCCTGAACGGCTTGCCGGAAGCCTTCCACGACCCACCGCCCCTGACCGCACCCCTGCTCTCTCCCGTCGCCGAGCTCCGCACTCCCTCACCCACACAGGCCCACGTCTTCGACCGCCAAGAATCCCCGCAAACCGCCAACGGCCTGTTCAAAGCCGCCACGCATCTCGCGCATCTCAAGCAGACCGAGAATACCCTCCCCTTGAGCCTCAACACCAAGCAGCACCACGAGCGACAAGGTAGCGCTCCGACGACGACGAACAACATTTCTTCGGCTGCTGCTACTAACGGGAAGGTCGCCGCTGCGAGGAGCCCGACGAAGACGACGGCCGCGGCGGCGGGGCTGACGCCTACGAGTGCTGTGGGGGCCGGGAATCTGAATCCGTGGCAGCAGGTGCAGGCGGGGAAGAAGGGGCATAAGAAGAGTAAGTCTACTAGTGCTCCGACGGCGAGGGGTGGAGGTGGGGGGCAGGCTTTGCCTGTTGATGCGGGGGAGAGGAAGGGTGGGTGAGGTAGTGTGAGGTTGGAGCACGCACGATCGCTGGGTTGGCTGAAGGCATGACGATTGATTGTTGTGGATGAGGTGCGTGCGTCTTTGAAGGAGGTGCTTGCGTCTTCGGATGGCATGTGGCGTTACGGGGGGGCCGCCGATGTGATTGTACGTTTTCCGGCTAGGATAGCGGGGGGAGGGGACATTCACTTTACGCTACAGTGCTGCGAACGGATGATGAGGCAAGAGCAACTCGACGGAACAGAGTCTTGCGATCTCCCCGTGTGTGCCACGGCGAAGACGACACCACCCGCAAAGGAGAGCGTGTGACGGTTCATTATTGCGCTGTGGCGTAAGGGCTCACTCCTCTTCCGCGGCGAACGTTCGACCACGGACGCAAGGAGACGCCGGGCAGCAAATCGCTCTTCGCCTCGCAACTGAATCTCATGTGAGCGGGAGCAAAAGGGAAGGTTCATCGAGGCTAATCCAGGCATGGGGGGGGGCTAAGGGGCTTCGAATGGGCAACGGCATTCATGGTGCAGGGCAGGGCCGAGATGCTCGAAAACTTGTCGGAGTAGATGAGTAGCGAGGTTATTAGCGATGAGATGGTACTGATCACTCCCGGGCCGCTGGTTAGGCTGGGTGGACGACGCTTGACATTTATTTACCGTGTCTCATCGGTCGTGGCGTTGTTCCATGCTGAATTTCATGCTTTCGATGTGAGAGGGCTACGTCTTACCCAAGTGTCGCCTGGCGCTCAGATGGTGGTGTGGGCGGTTAGTACGTCTCAACAGGAAAAGTACAGTCGAAGGCGCATCAAAACCCCAACAAGTCCTTCCCCAAGCGACTACATCTCGACAAGGTAGGCCTCGAGGCCTTCGCAATGGAACCTTCACTGGCATGAAGTGTTGTACCTGCAGATAGACGAGCACGTTGACTAACGAAGGAACGGTTTCCCGGGTATCGTCTTCATCATCAATCTATAAAAACATCGCTCCATCACGAACGCTCATCCCCCCAAACACCAAACCCATGTTTTCCCCCCGACCCTCCGCACACCTACGCATCCAGCTCCTCATAGTAAGAGTACGGCTGATTGAGCAAGTAAAACTCCTCTGGCTCCGGCGTACTCGACCCACCATACCAGATCGGCGTCGGCAGCTCCTCCAGCGCATCCTGCGCCTCGTCCCCGAAGATGTGCTCAAACGTCTTCGCCCACTGGACTCGGTTGTTCATTCCCTCGAGCTCCCACAGGTTCTGCAGGAAGTGCAGGAACGAGGTGTGCGTGTACGCGCTGTTGTCCGCGTAGTTGGTGCCGTCGTCGTGGATGAGGGTGTTGGGGGTGATGTACTTGTTGATCACAATGGCGGGGACGCGCACGCCGAGACGGGTGAAGTCGTAGGTGACGTTGTGCTCGTCAGATAGGCCGGAGAAGGAGATGCCGTCGTCGGGCGCGGGGACGTTGACGGGAGGGGCGACGTGGTCGGCGAAACCGCCGTGCTCGTCGAAGTTGACGATCAGGAGGGTGCTGTCCCAGTACTGCGACTTGCGGATGCTGTCGTACAGGTGCTTGATCATCATCTCGCCGGCGGCCATGTTGCTGCCAAGGCGAAGGGTATTAGTCATTGTGTGTCTCGCTGGAAGATCCTGGTCAGTCTTACCTTGTGGGATGCATAGAATCAACAGTGCAGCATTCCGGGTTGATGTAAGAGAATTGCGGCAGAGTGCCCTGCTCAAGATCGGTGTAGAACTCATCGGCGTGCACCAGCTTGTCCATATCGTTCTCCTGAACATGGAGATACTGGTATGCATCAATGATGTCGGTTTCGTAGTAGTTCCGCCAGCTTATATTTTTCCGGTCAAGCGACTCGAAGATGGAGACGGCACAGTCGGTGCCAGTGACGTTGGCGAACCAGCCAGAAGCCTGGTTGGTGTTGTCAACCATACCACAGGTCGATCCAGAGGTGGCGAACTGCCGGTTGGGGTTCGTGGGGCCAGGATGTTCCGCGTGGTAGGTATCCCAGAAGCCAAAGTTCTGCGCCAGCGTGGCGAGGGTGTTCGACTTCTTCGGGTCGTAGGCCTTGATGACGAACGAAGAATTGCCTGGTGTGGCTTCGTACTTCTCGCTCTGACGCTCAATGAAGCCGCCCATGGTCGGGGTGTCGTTCTTGCCTGGCTGCCAGTTCTGGTCTACTGCGGGTCAGCGCTGGCTGGGAGAGTTTGCGCTGTAGAGCGGCAGCGACATACAGATCTCGTATGAGGTGCCCGCAAAGTTATGATCAGGATCCGTAAGAGGAACTTCATCCTCATACGGGCCGGCGCAGATCTTCAACGGCTCGCCATAGACGGTCCAGTTCGGGTTGGTGTAGTCATTGCAGTACTCGATGTTGCGAAGGTTGTCGATGTCAGGGTTGAAGTCCCAGTAGCCGGCGATGTTGTCGAAGGAATGGTTCTCCTCCATCAGATAGACGACGTGCTTGATCTTGCCTCTCAGCGACTCCCAGACAGCGGGGTTGGAGACGGGGGCGGTGCCGTTGCCATAGCTGGCTTGTCGTCGCACGTAAGGGAGAGCACTTGCGCCAGCCGCGAGGGCGGCGAAGGCGGCAGCAGTCTTCATGGCGGTCAAAGAAGGTGAGTGAGGGGTGTGAGGAGAGAAGGCGCGGTTTCGAGCTGGATAGTGATACGCCTACCGATAGACTCGGGATGTCTTATACCAACATTCTTCTGCGAGACTTGAACCTCTGCGTAGCCGAGCTCCGCCTGGTGTGTGCTCCCTTGACCTCGCCGTCGACCATTGAGGGTTGTTGCTTCGGTGCACGTGTAGCACGCGACAGCACCTTGGTGGAGTTTTCATTGTCTGTGATGCCGTTCAACCGAGCCATGGCAATGTGCTGTGGAGCCGGAAGTATGTGGTGAACCATGCGGTATAGTCGGAGCCACCCGGTTGCAGTGCCTGTCAGCCTCGTGCGCCTGGAAGAGCAGGTGAGGTGCAAACCGTCCAATGGTCTTCGGCGTAATGGGCACGCAATGGGCAGGGTTGGTGAGGATCCTGTGGGGCGCGACCGCAGGGAAGTACAACCTCGGCCGCCGCAGCCGTTGCAACCGCACTCCCGACCTTCGTCCCGTGGCGAAGCCGTGCATGGTCCTCGCATTATTGGTTGGGTACCTGAACATTTCGGCAGGCCAAGGTCAACACGTGGGTGCTTGTTCGTAGTTAAGTCCACGCTAGAAGTCGGAGAAATGCAAGGCGTCTCCGCAGTCAAGCTTCGTGCTTCTGGACCCTGATCGCCGTGTGGCGCTATCCGCTTTCGGAAGGAGAAAGTGACGGATTGTGGACGTCGCTGCACAGTCGGAATTGGTAGCACTGCAAATTTGCGCGCACATGCTTGCTTGAGTGGATGGCATGGTGTCGAGGAGTTGCCAGCGAGGCTGTCGAGGGCGGAGACCGCGCTGCAGCTGGAGACGAGCTTCTTTGCCGGATTTGCGCTCGCGTGCGGATTTGCATGAAGCAGGACGTTTAGCCGGCCTCTTCACGGTCGTGATATGCCTCGTGGAACCGGAAGGTTGCGTCCAGAGTGCCAGCCATTCCCGCCTACTTCTCGTTACGACCTTGCCTCCCGACTTCTTCGTGACTTCGCACAAGCTTCCTCCTGTTGTCTCTTTTCGACTAATCGCCACGTCAAACCCTTCGAAAATCCAACCGCCCTCATCAACCATGCCCATCCTCCCCTCCATCGCCGAAAGATGGCCTCTCCCCTCCGTCCGCGACCTCGAAGCCTCGCACTTCGAACTCCAAACCAGCCCCTACCCAGAATTCGACTCCTTCCCCGAGAAGCAAGCCGCACCCCAAGAAACCGACCTCGAACCCAGCAAACTCTCGCAACGCGCCTCCAAATCCCTCGACTGGCTCTCCCGAGCATTCGCCCGCTCCCCCAAAGCCCTGAACGCCAAACGCGATGCCCTCCTCCCGCACACCAGAGAGTGCTCCAGCGGACGCTCGTCCACGGACGTCGAGTCCCAGGCCTCGTCCACGGATGTCAGCACACTGCTGGAGAGTGAACGCTTAGAAGAGAGGAAAAAGAGCGGCCGGGTGGATCCCAGAGTGATTTCAGACGCCATTATCGGCTTATCGGACGGTCTGACCGTGCCCTTCGCACTGACAGCTGGCTTGAGCGCTCTGGGCAACACCAAAGTCGTGATCTTTGCCGGACTCGCCGAGTTGACCGCGGGAGCCATTAGTATGGGTCTTGGCGGCTATCTCGGGGCCAAGAGCGAAGAGTCAGTCGCCACCACATATTCCGTTTACCATACCGAAGAAAGTAGAGACTGACGGTTCTCCCACCAGGGAATCCTACAAAGCCACCCTCTCCGAAACCGCGCACCTCATCGCCACCTCCTCCGCCAACGCCGCGATCTCTATCAAAGACGTCTTCGAGCCCTACGATCTCCCCGCGAATCTGACGGAGGACCTGACCTTCCACCTAGCTAAATCGCCGCAGTTGGTGCAGTTCCTCATGCATTTCCAGCATGCTCAGCCGGAGCAAGCAGCCTCTCGGGCTATTACGTGTGCTCTCACGATCGCGTGCGGGTATTTCCTCGGTGGATTTATTCCACTTATGCCCTACTTCTTGGTTGGGCGGGACGAGGTTCTGCTGGCGCTTTGGTGGTCGCTGGGCGTGATGGCGGTGAGTCTGTTTGCGTTTGGGTACGGCAAGACGTGTTTCGTGACGGGGTGGCGAGGGCCGGGGAATGTATGGGAGGGTGCGAAGGGTGGGGTGCAGATGGTTGTGGTGGGCGGTGTGGCGGCGGGGTGTGCGATGGGGTTGGTGAGGTTGTTTCATGCTTACGGCGAGTAGAGTCTTTTTTGAATTTGTGATGAAGCGTGGAGTCTGGAGTTTTGCCTAGGCTACTGTGGTTTGTGCCACCGAGTCAGTAGTATGATATTACAACCTACGTCAGCCTCCAACGAGGAAACTAGCCAAGCTTCCTGCCGTCAACCCGGCAACCAGACAAAGTCCCATGAACCCGCCCGCTGCCTCCCTCTCCTCAGTTGCCACCCATTCGCCAGCTCCAATCATGCATGTAGATCCCAGATACCCGTTGGTGAGCCCGAAGAGTAGTTGCACCACCACAAGATAGAAAAAGTCCGAGTCGACGACTGCACCGCGACCGCGGATATTGCAGAGATAGTAGAGGCCAGGGAAAATGATCCGGGAGGCCGCCAAGAGTAACAGCAACTTAGGCCGATGGACGAGCGAGAGCGAAGGTAGAGCCGTGAGGAGTCGTCCCACCAAGTCTCCGGAGTTCCAGAATAGAAACGCGAGCGGGATGAAGCTTGCCGGCTGCAAGATCGCGGGCTGCTGAGAGGGCGATCGCACGGAGACGATGCGCTGCGTGAAGACGGGAAACACCATCGTGATGGCGAAAGTCAGGAACACGGCACTTGCTAGCCAGCGCAGCTTGCTCAGGAGGACGAGCAGAGGTACTTCCTTGCGCATCTCAGCTTCGTCGGTAGTGTCCTCCAGGTTGCTAACGTTTTGCAACACCTGAGACTGTCGGCCGGTCCGGGCGACAAAGTAGAGGAAAGCCAGAAGAGTGATGACGGAGATGATTGTTGCCGTTAGGAAGTAGGAGAAGGCGCTGTTCGGGTGTACCTCGGGCGGGGCTGGAGACGGTGGCGATTTATTGTCGAGTGAAGAGGCGTCGTGTAGTTGTCTGTTGTCCGGCGATGATACCGAGAGCACGCTCACAATCTGCGCGATACACGGCAGCACACCCGCCACCGCTTGCCCCGTCATGATGCCCTGTGTATACCGCGGCTCGCCAAACCCGGACACATACGCAAAGACGCCATTCTGACACAGCCCCGTCGCCAGACTCGCAGAAAAAATGGCGATCATCAGGAAGCCGAAGTATCCGCGGGCGCTAATGTCCAGGAACGCTTTCGTAAACAGTGATAGGAGTAAGAACACCACCATGTTGATAACCAACGAGCTGACGATGCGTTTCGGGTACGAAGCGTTCGCCTGCAGTCGCGCGAGAACCAAGACGGACAGCAAGTTCGTGGCAGTCGAGACGGAGATCTCCGCAGCCTGGAAGTTCTCGAAGATCCACGCGTTGCCCCGGAAGCGCATCTGGAAGTAGGGGCCGGCGGCGAGGAACATATTCCAGGCCCAGAGCATGGAGATGCCGAGGAGGAGGAAGATGGTGTAGTTGATGTAGGAGAAGGCGGCCTTGGAGGGCTTGACGAGCGAAGGGTGGTCATGGTCGTTGGAGTCTGCTGTGTCGTCGCATAGGGGTTCGTAGGGCTGCTCGGGTTGCCAGAGCTTGCGTAGGCGGTCCATGGCTGTTTTTCGGCGCGTAGGAAGAGCTACGCTTCGCTGTCTGGCTTTAAGGTTGCTCTCCGGCTCCTTGGTAAAAGACAAGGAAGGTGGCAGATCCTACCGAGGCCGTGTCCAGGAGTGGGCCAAAGGAGGAAGCACGCTCAAGGTGAGGAGGAGTCCTTAGCGACGTCGACCATGGCTGCCTTGTCGTCCCAGGGTGGCAGCGTGATGAGTTGAGGTCTTGTGAGTGAGGTCACATTGTTGTCTCGGGGATGACCAACGCGAGTCATCGAACTCCACTTGTCTTGCACGGATCTATCCGAGCAGCCGCGTCCTGCAGCTCTTACCACTGCCAGTATGTTGGTAACGTCGAGTCAACACACATTCACAAACGCTCCATGAGCAAATCACGAGGACGCACTCAATATCGCCGCTCTCTGCTTTACAATACGGGATTTTGGCGTGCGACATCTCCTCGTTACTTCCTTTCTCAGCTTAGCGCATCTTCAATGGCGATCGTCAGCGATCTGGAAGATGCACGTCATGGACTAGCTAGTTAGTGTGGTCTCGTCCGGGCCATGCACCGGGTATAGCCTACTCCATCTACATGAGCATTCTCCCTCTTGTCTCCTCCGTGTACTCTTCAGTATTGTTATATCATCGCTAGTGGACAGAGCGCCACTCGACCTCCTGGTCTCGACTCTCGCAAGCGCAGGCTCTACTTCCGCGGAGCTCTGGACGGCCATTCGAGGAGAGATTCGTGACGGTGGCTAGACAGCTCTGCGCGTCCAACCGTAACAGCAGGAACTCCTGGCGAGAGCATGGACGCGCGATAAATCACTCGGTAGTCGCCCGGCGAGCCCACAATGGCAGACGACGACCCTCTCTCCAGCCCCCCGGCCTCGCGCCCCGTGAGCCGCGCGCACAGCGAAATCTCAGTCCCTCCGGACTCGCCAACAGCGCATCGCTCCCTCACGAGGCAGATCGACTTCGTCAAAAGTCTCATCCAGCGCTCGCAGACCGTCAGCGGCTCCCGATCCTCCTCCAGCAGCATCACCGCTCAAGTCTTCCGGCGCGGACCGACTCCAGTCCAGGAACCCGTATCGCATGCGCGGATTTTCCATGAACTAGACCTCTTACGTAAAAGGGTTCGGGATGAGACGCAGCAGCTGCGCGAGAAGCAGGCGCACCGGGAGTCGGAGGATGTAGACCCGGACGAGTCTTCCGCAGGCAGTGAGGCGGAGGGAGACGATGATGAGGTGACTGATGCGCGGGAGGAGGAATTGGAGAGTATACGCCAGGAAGTCCAGCTCGTGCGGCAGCAGCGGGAGGAGTGGATTGAGGCGGCTGAGACGCGGATTGATAAGCTTATCGGTGATAGAGAGAGGTTGACGGAGCAGTTACATGAGAAGAGGGAGGAGGCGCGGCGGGCTATGGCTGAGGCGGAGGCTGTTCGGAAGAAGCTTTGTGAGGATGAGGGGAGGATCGGCGCTCTGGAGGGGCAAGTACGGGATGTGCGGACTGTGTTGGAAGCTTCTCAGGCGGAGACGCAAGAGCTGCGGTCTGCGCATCGCGATGCGCTAGCTACGACGGAGGCGGAGCGGAACGAGAAAGAGGATGTAGAGCACAAACTCAATGCCGTTCAGACTTCGTTAAAAGACGCCCAGGGCCAGTTGGAGAAAGTGCGCGCTGAGAAGCAGAGCTTTGAAGCCGCGGCCACTGAGACTCGGACCGCTTTGGAGGACGTTCGCCGGCAGCTTGATCAGGTGCTGACGGGGAAAGAAAGCGCGGACACTGCGACTAATGAACTCCGATCAATGCTCGCGGACGTCCGAGGGCAATTGGACCAAACTCGGGAAGACAAGGATGCATCGGACGTTGCAGCCAATGAGACCAAGACCGAGTTGAGCGGTGTCAAGCACCAACTCGAGCAGTCACAGGCGGAGAAGGAGAGCTCGGAGTCCACTGCTCGTGAGCTCCGATCTAAACTTGATGAGTCCGAAACCCAATTGAGCCATGCTCGTCAGGAGAAAGAAGCGTCCGCTGCCACTGCTCGCGAGCTCCAGGCGGCGGTCGACGCTGAGCGAAGCGAGAGGAGCGAAGTAGTTGCTAAACTAATGTCATCCCAATCGGAGCTAACGGACGCTCGGGATCAGCTACAGCAGACGGTCGCGGAGAAAGAGGCTGTTGACGTCGCTGCTCGCGAGACACAAACGGCGCTGGACGCTGAGCGAGGTGAGAAGGGCGAGCTAGCTGCTCGGTTCGAGTCTTCCCAGGCCGAGCTGGGGAATGTGCGAGACCGGCTGCAAAAGATGGCTGCTGACAGGAAGGCTGTCGATGTCGCTGCCCGCGAGACGCAGTCTGTGCTGGATGCCGAACGGGGCAAGAAAAACGAGCTAGCAGCGCAACTCGAAGCATCTCAAACAGAGCTGGAGGACATCTCGAGTCGATTGCAGAAGATCTTGGCGGACAAAGAAGCGACGGATGCTGCTGCCGCTGAATTACGGGCTGCACTTGTTGCAGTGCGAGGCGAGAAGAACGAGCTCTCTACTGATCTGCATACGGTCCGAGCGGAGTTGGATGACGTCCGTACGCAGTTGCGGAGAAGGATGGACGAGAAGCAGCAGTTAGAGATCGCTATAAGCGAGACTCAATCTGCATTGACGGCGGAGCTCGAATCCCTACGGGCTGCGCTCGAAGACATTCGCGAACATGCGGCACAACTCAACAAGGCGAAGGAGGCTGCTGAGGCTGCTGCCAGGGATGGGCGACCCGCTCTGGCGGCGGAAAAAGAGGAGAGTGAACGAGTCGCAGCCGAGCTCACCACCACGCAATCCGCTCTGGCAGCGGAGAAAGAAGAAAGGGAGCGAGTCGCATCCCAACTCGCCACCGCAGAGACTTCGCTCTCCGCTGCCGAGCAGAGAATGGAAGAGCTCAGTGCCGAAAAGGAGATGGCTCAAAGCGCGGCTCGGAGCGCCACGTCCACCGTGACCGCCGAGCGAGAGAAGAATGACTTTAAGCTCCAGCTTCTTCAGTCTTCGCTACAGGCTGTGCAGAGCCGAGTGCATGAGCTCGGAGCGAATGAGGACCGATGGCGGGACGAGATGGAGAAACTGCAGGAGAAAGCGAAGGAGTCCCAGAAGCGGGCCGAGCGGATTGAGACGCAGGCCAAGACGTTGGGGGAGCATGTGCAAGATGAGAGGAGGCGACGGGAGGTATTTGAGGAGGAGAAAGAGAGGTTGCAGATGTTGTTTACTGAGCTGGAAGCTGCTTTCAGGGATGAAAAGCACGCGAAGGAGGAGCTTGAGAGTCGGTTGGAGCAGCTGGGCAACGAGAAGGAGGCTCTGGAAACGAGGGCGGAGACTGCTGAGACTGGATTGCAGGCTGAGAAGACTGCGAAGGTGGATTTCCGGGACCAGTTCGAGGGAGCTTCGGCGTCGCTGGAGGAGCTCCGCGCTCAGCATCAGCGGCTCCATTCAGAGCATGAGCGATCGAAAACTGAATTGCAGGCCGACAGGGCTGCAAAAGAGGATTTCCGGGGTCAGGCTGAAGTCGCCACGTCTTCGCTGGAGGAGCTCCGCGCCCAACATCAGCAACTCGACTCTGAGCATGAGCGATCGAAGGCTGAATTGCAGGCTGAGAGGAGTGCGAAAGAGGACTTTCAAGGCCAGTTCGAGGTCGCCACGTCTTCGCTGGAAGAACTCCGCGATCAACATCAGCAACTCCACTCTGAGCACGAGCAATACAAGGCTGCTGTGAGTGACGCAGATACCCGCTTGCGGGAGCTTCAAGACGAGAAGTCGCGGCTCGAGACCTTGTCGAGTACCAGGATCGCGGAGCTAGAGGGGAAGAACGCAAAGGCAGCCGAGCTGCTCCGCAAGACCATTGAGGACCACGAGACCAGGGATCGCGCGCTCGACGAGGAGAAAGGTGATCTCTGGAATCGACAGCAGGAACTTGAGCAGCAGCTCGCGGCCGAGAAGGACAAAGCCGCGGCCACTGCTGGTCAAAATGATACTGAGCTGCAGAGTCTCCGCCAACGAATTGAGGAGCAACAGGCCAGAGAGCGTACCTTCGAGAGCGAGCAAATCGTTCTGCATCTGCGCCAGCAGGAACTGGAGCAGCAGCTCACAGCCGAGAAGGAGAAGGCCGGGGCTTTTACCAGTCATGCAGACGCCGAGTTACAGAATCTCCGCCACGCGGCCGTGAAAGCTGCCACCGCACTTTCGGACAGCGAGAAGAGAGTTTCCGAACTTGAGGAGAAGAACACCAAGGAGGCGGAATTGCTGCGTCGGACGAACGAGGAATACGAGGCCCGACACACTGCTTTCGAGGAGTCCCAGCGAGACCTGCAGACCCGCCATGATGCGCGGGATGCTGACGCGAAGAGTGCGCATGAGCGGGCAGATGAGCTCGCGGGTCAGCTGATCGAGGCCGAAACCGCGGCTGCGAACGTGAAGAGCACTTCCAAGCGTGAGCGTGAGAGACTGTCGGGTGATCTGTATCGGGCTCAGCAACGGCTGGGAGATGCGCTGCGTGCCGTTGAGCGGCACGAGCAGGCGGCTAATCAGCTGGTCAAGGAGCGCGATGCCGCGAAGTCGAATGCCGATGAAGTGGCTGAGAAGCTGTGGACGGTGCAGAGGCATCATGATGTCGCGGTCAAGGAACGAGATGAGCATAAGGCCCAGCTGGAAGTAGCAGGGGCGGAGAGGTCTAAGCTCGTGCGGGAACAGCATAAGGAGATTGAGCATGGGAGGGAGGCGCTGAAGGGGGAGTTAGAGGGCTTGCGAACTCGGCATCGCGAGGCGATGGGGGAGGCGAAGAAGGAGCACGCGGAGAAGATGGACAGCGTCAATATACAACACGGCAGAAGGGTCGAGGCGTTGGGGAATGAGCACAAGGCGGAGGCTGAGCGCTTGCGGAAGGAGGCAATCGTGCTGAGGGAAAAGCATGCTGCAGAGGTTAAGGGATTGCGCTCGGAACAGGAGCGTATTATCCAGACACTGAAGAGCGACCTTACCAAACAGCACGCGACTGAGATGGATGGACTTCGCTCAGAGCATGAGCGTCAACTTGCGGTTCAGAGAGATGAGCGTAAGGCGGAGTCTGAGCGCTTGCAGAGGGAGACGGATGGACTTCGGGATAGGCATGCTGCGGAGGTTGAGAGGTTACGCTCGCAGCGGCAAGATGGTATCTTGGCTTTGAAAGACGATCTTACGAAGCAGCACGCGGCTGAGATGGACCGACTTCGTTCAGAGCATGAGCGTCAGCTTACGGCGCAGAGGGATCAGGATCAGCAGATCCGCACGGCGGAAGTTGAGAAGTTGCAGTCAGAACATGAGGGTCAAGACGATGCTAGGAGGCGGGAGCTGGAGGACAAATATACCACAGAACTCTCTGAAGTGCGATCTGTACATGAGCGAGAGCTCATCTCTCTCAAAGACACCCATGCTGCGGATTGGGAGAAAGCGCAGACCGAGCACGAGCGCCGCCTTGAAGCCACCCGTAATGAGTTGCAACAGACCCATACTTCGGAGGAGGCAAGGATGCAGTCTCAGCATCAGGAGAAGATTCAAGGGATCAGAGACAGCCTTCAAGAGAAGCACATCGCACAGCTCACGAAGTTGCAATCCAAGCACGAGCGACATCTGCAACAGTCCATGGACGAACTCCGGGAAGAGCATACGGTGGCGTTGGAGAAAGCGAAGGCAAGTAGCGAAGAGAGCTTAAGGCAGCTGAAGGGGGAGCACGCTCAAGAAAAGGAGCGCTTAGGCGAGGAGCACACGTCTGCCGTGGAGAAGGTGCATTTTGAACATGAGCGTCAAGTGCAATCTGTCAAAGATCGGCTCTCTTATGACCACAGGGCCGAGGTTGAGGGTCTGCGATCCGACCATGAGTCGCAAGTCCAGACTTTCACCGCTGATCTCGAGGCTGCTACGACGGAGCGGACGAGACTGCAGGAGTCCGCTCGCGATATGCAGGCTGCGCATGCCGAAGAAGCCAACGATACGCGCTCTCGGTACGAGAGCGATATTTCTGCGCTGCGAAAGCAGCTTGACGATGTACGATCGGCGGCCACGCAAGCACGAGAGAAGTCGCAAACTAAGCTTGCCGATCTTGCGGGCCGGCTTGCGACAGAGACCAAGGCAAGCAAAGCACTGCGAGAGCAGATGCAGAGAGCCGAGCAGTCACACCGCGAGCTGGTGAAAGACCTTGAGTCTGACATGAGCGAACTCGAACAGAAACTATCTCATACCGAGGAAGAGGCTTCGAACACCACGGCTGCCTTGCAGGCCAAGGAGAGCGAGCTCAGTGCCCAGGTGTCTGTGAAGGACGGAGAGCTGACAAACGCGCGGCAAAATCTGTCACGATTGCAGGCGGACAAGGACGAAGAAACTGGTAGGCTTGGCGAGGAAATATCGGCGCGTAAGCGCGACCTCGCTAAGACTATCCAGGACCACAAGACTCAGCTCCAGAAACTCAAGGACCAGCATCTTCGGGAGACGGAGGAGCTCAACTCTGAGCATAACGCTGCTCTCGGTGGCGTCCAGCAGACCTTGTCGGAGTCCCAAGCGACCAAGAACGCCGAGCTTGCCGAGCTGCAGAAGAAGCATGAAGATCTCAAACAAGCACTCGACGGTGCGCATCTCCGTCACAACGAAACCGTGAACACTCATGCCGGCGTTCTCCAGGAGCTCCACGCCAAGCACTCGCAGGAAGCCGAAGAGCATCGAATCCAGCACGTGGCGGAGATTGATCATGTCCGAGAAGAAACGAAAGCTCTTGTCGAGGAGGCGGCGCGTGGTCATTCCGGTGTACTCGATGAGCTCCGCAAGCAGCATGAGGAGGCCCTAGCAAATGCAGAGCACGGGGGTGGCGAAAGGCTACAACAGCTGAAAGACGAGCATGGTCAGGAAACGCAGCGACTTCTGTCGGAGCACAACGATGCGCTTGAGGGCGCCAAGCAGGCTCACTCTGATGAACTGAGGGATGTGCGGAAACAGCATGAAGAAACTCTCCGCTCTGCCCAACAAGATGGCGATGCGGAGGTCCAACGACTGAATGAAGCGATGAGCACGTTGCAGCAGCAGCATGAAGACATTGTGCAGGCTACTCAGCGAGATCGTGACGCGGAGGCGCAGCAGTCTGATAACCGGCACGCTGAAGAGACCGACACTCTGCTCGCAGAACATGGATCGATGCTCAAGGATCTTCAGCAGAGCCATAATACTGCTCTCAATCAGTTACACGAAAAGCACGATGTTGCCTTGAAGGAGGCTAATCTCGAGGCGAACGGAAATCTCCAAAAGTTGAAAGAAGAGCATGCTCTCGAAAAGGATCGTCTCATGGCCGAACATCAAACTGCACATGAAAACATAGTAGAAGACACAGACGCCCGGATTCGATCTGCGGTACACAATGCACGATCGGAGTCGGAGCAGCAGCGCAATGACGATCAACAACGCCACCAGACCGAGCTGCAGGATCTTCAAACACGACTGCAATCGCTGCCCGAGGAGCACCAAAAAGCACTTGAACAGGCTACCGCTGAGCATGCCGTTGCTATCGCTGAACTGCGTTCCGTCCACGAGGAAGAGCGTCACATTTCGTCTTCGGCCACAAAGAAGCAACTTGATATGGCGGTTTCGAGCCACGAGGCTGCAATGGATGCGCTGCGTCGTGCGCACGACGATACCGCAAACGCGTCACGTCGAGCCTACGAAGACGAAACATCGAAGCTTCATGAGGCTATCAGCTCCGCAAAAGCTGCCTCTGAGGCTGAGCTAGCTCGCTTGAACGGCGTGCATGCCAAGCAGTTGCGCGGTCTTGAAGCAGGTTGGTCCTCGAAGGCTGAGGAGGCTGCGAGGGAGCATCAAGCTGATCTACAAAGCGTCACTGCCATTGCGATCGGCGAGGCTGCCGCAAAGGCACACGAAGATCTCGAGAGGCAGCTGGCTGAACGTGATGCTGCTGCTGAAGCTCGCCTTGTTGCTGTCCGCGAGAGCAATGCAGATGAGTTGGCGAAGACTCGGGAGACTCACGCTGCGCAACTCGACGCTGCTCAGAAGTCCGCCGACGCTGGTAAGGCTGAGCTAAACGCTGCGCAGGCGGAGCATGACCGCGAGTTCGACCAGATGCAGGCGACTTTCAGCGAGCAGCTGGCACAGCTCAAGATCAAGTACAACACGGAGAGTCAGCGTTTGCAGCGCGAAATTGACGAGGAGCGCCAGCGGTCGGAGCAGGCGCAGCGCAACGTCCCTGCGGAGCTAGTCGCTGCTCAAGAAAGCCATGCCGCAAGCACCGACGCGCTCAAAACCAAGCTGGGGGAGGCCGAGGCGCGCTTCAACGCTGAGTTGGGCGAAAAGGAGTCGCAGCATCTGCAGATTGCACGGGACAGCGAAGCTGCAAAGCATTCTGAGATAGCCAGTATACATCGGGACCACCAAAGCGCTCTCGTTGCGCTCCGCCAGACTCTGGAGATCAGGTTCACCGCATCTCAACAGGCACACCAAAAGGACTTGGAAGATGTGAAAGGCACCTTCGAGTCGCAAATGGAGGCTGCCAGAGGTGCGCACGAGCAAGCGCTCGCGGGTCGTGACGCTGACTGGACCACGAAAATGGCTGCCTTGAAAGAGGAGCAAGCCAAGTTCTTTTCCGACATACTGAAGGACAGTGATGCTTCTACCCTCGAGAGGATCAAGGAGCTCGAGCAGCAACACGGTGAGGCGCTTGAACACGCTGTAGGGGACTCTTGTGCCGGAGCAGTGCAGAAAGCGCCGGCGGTGCAGATGGAGTATGAAGAGTCGCTCGAGAAAGCACTGTCGGAAGCCAGGCAGGCCAGTGACGCAGACATGACGCGCCTGATACATGAGCACGAGGAAGCTGTGGCCGGCGTGCGAGGAGAGGTTGAGAAGCAGTCGCAAGCACGTATTGCCGAGTTGCACGACGAACACAAAGCCTCCCTCGCGACCGCCCTTTCGCAAGCGACGGCGGCTAGTAACGAGGAGACGGCAGCGCAGACGGAGGCGCATGGCAAAGAGATCTCGGCATTGCAGTCTCGCCTGGAGGCTGAAATGACAGGTCATGCGGAAGCGCAGCGAGCTCTAGCGGATGTGCACAGTCAGAGGTCGGAGGACGACGGGCGTACCGCAGCAGCCAAGAGCGATACTGAGCAACGACTTGCCAAACTACAGGAGGAGCATGAAATCTTGAGCAAGCAGCACGAACAAGCAGCAATTTCACTCCGAGCGTTGCAGGATGAATCGACTAAAGTAAACCCTGATGTTCTAGCGCCAGAAGAGCCGTCCGAGGAGGTCGCTGCGTTGAAGCAACAGCTCGCATTAGCTGAGCAAGAGCGCAAGGAAGCTCAAGCGTTCGTTCAGCAGAAGCTGGATGAGAAGTCCGGACTGGCTCAGCAGAACGCCGTTCTCCTGGAGGAGCTCGAAGCGCTGAGAGCACAGTTTTCCAGCACCAACGGACCCGCGACCGCGAACAACGTTGACGCGCAAGTGCAAACAGACTCTGTCGTCGCCTTGCCTTCGCGGCCAGGCTCGTCGAAACCCTCTGCTATGAAACACGAAGAGCAGGCAAGCTCCGGTGCTCCGACTGAGCGTGATGTCGCACCAACGAAAGGCGAGCGAGCTGAGAGAAGGACGGATCCAACGACTCCGCAGTCTGTAAGGCGAACGCTTGCGCCCTCCCAGGCCACGACACCATCGAGGTCACAGAAACGTGTAGCTGACCTCAAAGCGGAGCCGGCATGGAAGACCAGGTCGTTCGAAGACTATCTCCAGCAAGCGAAGACCGAGCTTTCGGAACTTGGTAGTGTCATCACGGCTAATGAAGCGCTCTTTGCACAGAAGATCCAAGAGCACGTTGGCGATCTACAGCGTGCGAAGGACCACCTGGCGGCAGAGTACAAAGACAAGTTCGACTCACTGCTGGCGGACAAAAGCATGAGAGAGAAGGATGCGATGTCTCGCGGCGTGGAGGATTTCACCAAAGAGCGCAACCAGCTACTCGCCAGCAACGGAATCGAGCACGACGAGCCTATGGCCCAGAACGCCTTGCTCACGAGTCTGCCATTGAAGCAGGCGAAAGCGCTAAGAACAGCAGAAGAGCGGCTCGTGTCGGAGTATAATAGACGGATCGCCAAGCGCAAGTCGCAGATTGCGCTCAAGCATGCCGAAGACTTCCAGTCACTGACTCTGGACTACGATCGCAAGATCGCCGACTTGCTCAGTGACAAGGAGAAGCTCGAGGGCGATCTCAGCGTCGAGCCCGAGCGTTTCGAACAGGATCTGGATGACTTCGAGGTGAAATCTGTACAGCTTGAGGCGGAGAAGTCGAGAAGCGTTCAGAGCAGCCCTCAGTTGAAGAAGGAAGTGCACGACGTGCCAAATGACGAGCCCTCGCCCTCGCGGTCTCGGGCGAGAGAAGCGCCTAGCAAGCGTTCCACGACAGCAACGGCGTCGCTGCCACAGCGCGTTACCACGAGCACCCCACGCACCCCGTCCTCGATACCAAAGGCAAGACCGTTCTTTCCCGGAAGCAGAGGAAGCGCGGATGCAACGTCCCAACCCCGAGGTGGCCGAGCGCCTACGACAGTGCCCAGAACGCCCGTATCGCCCACAGAAAGACGAAGCTCACCATCAGAGCGCCACCCCCCGCAGCCGCAACGATCACTCATGCGCGTGAGGAGTCCGCCCGACGGACCCATACCCCGACGGGTTGTCTCGACGCCTCGGACATCGGAAAATTGGGCTTCGCCGTCTTCGGCGAAGGAGAACGCTTTGCTGGACTTGAGTTTGGGCCCGGAAGTTGTTGAACAGCATGCGCAGCAGAGTCGGATCGGGAAGGTTTCCATTAGTTCGCCGAAGACGTCTGGGACGGCTGACGGGAGCAGTGGGCGGAAGCTGCGACACTCGAGTGGAAGCATATTTGGGCAGGCGTTTACGAAGGATTAGCATGGTGGAAGATTTGAATTTAGCGAGGCGTTTTGGGGGATGAATACACTGCATATACGAGCGCGCGTTGTGGTTTGCATTTCTTAGGCGTCTGTTTCTGCATTGTAAATACCGCTCTCGCGACATCTGTACATACACACACACTCAAAGCCTGCTCTTAGCCCCATCACCCCTACGTCACAGAGATCAGAGTCAGCCCAAGAAACATTCCGCCTCCACTTTCTCGCTCAAGGCAGACCTGGCGGCGCTCACGGTAGCACAGCAATGCACTCGATCTCCACCGGTAAGCCCGGCAGCGGCGGCTGGGCCTGCACGCAGCTCCGCGCGGGTTTCGTCTCGCCCCAGTACTGCATGTAGACTTCGTTCATGGCCTTGAAGTCCTTGAGGTCCGCGATGAAGATGTTGACCTTGACGACGTTGTCGATGGAGGTGCCGGCCGCTTCGAGGACGGCGGTGAGGTTCTTGATGATTTGGTGCTGGGGAGGCGGGGTGTTAGAATGAGGAGTCTTTATGTTCCGCTGCCGCTGTTTGGGAGGCGCTTCTCTGATCGCTGTGATTTGGTCTTATGGCCGAGTGACAGTGCCACCCAGTAATTCGGAGAAGCGTGTCTGGCGGGAAGGTGTACGTACAGTATGAGCCTGCACATCCCCCTCTACCACCTTCCCGGTCGCCGGGTCGACAGCGATCTGACCGGAGCAATACACGGTACCATTGGCGATAATCGCTTGGTTGTAGACGCCCTTGATAGGCGGTGGCGCCTTGTCCGTGAGGACGACTTTCTTGATGGCGGACATGTCGTTATGAGTCTGGCTGAAGCGTCGACGTTGAGTGAGAATGGGGAGTAGGATGGTACGTGGTTGTCAAGTGAAATGAGCGGCAGGACAAAACGTGAGGACGGGCAAAGATGGTGCGTTGGCCGGCGTAGCTTCCGATTTCGGAAGTTGCATCAAATGGAGATTCGTTGATCCAGGAACAAGAAGACCTCAAAATCTACGACACATGACTCAAACGATACAGGATAGTATGTAGAGAGAATTCAAATGCCACGTTCCAGTCTATCTAGCTACATAAATCGATATGTAGCAGTATGACTGCGCAGCGGGTCGCAAGGAGCTCGCCGGCTCGAGAAGTCTGTGCTCACTTTGCAACGCATAGCACAGGACCTGGGAAGCAGTCACTTGTCGCAAGTCACTAAACACCCAGGATATGCTTCCCTCCGACACCTTTCCCGTTGCCCTCCTTCTTCTTCCCACCCTCGTTCGGAACTCCGCCTTGCCCGCTGACCTCCGTGCCTTTGCTCGAAGTCGCTCCGATACTCTGAGCCGTGCTGTTGCTGGCCTGGCGCATGTGACCCGGACCATTGCCCCCACGTTTGTTACCCCCGCGATTGCCGTTGCCGTTGCCCATACTCATGCCATGACCCTCCACCACGCCGTCGAGTCCTTCCCACCCACGCTGCAGCCGCAACAAAGCATCCGCCTCCACCTGCTGACGCGACTGCTTCCGCTGATACCGCGCCCGCGCCTTCTCAACTTCGATGAAGCGCGCATCGAGCGGTTGGTTGATCTTCGTGTACTCGCAGAGATCGGTCCACTCCGAGCCCTCGTATTCGGACTCATGCTCGTAGCACGACGTGACCATGCGCTTGATGACGCTGTCGTCGAGGGGCACGCGCTCGGCGATGTGGATGACGTCGGCCACGAGAGGCCTGTACGTCGTAAGGAGGTTGTAGATGATCTGGCGCAGCTTGATCGGGAATGGCCGCAGCTCGAACGCCAGAGCCGCCGCGTAGATATTGATGTAGGATGCCAGTGGAAAATTCTCTGACTCATCAGGGACGTAGAAAGGCAGAAGCGGCTGGTTGTTGTGGATGGTTTTGTTCATGTCCATCCACGTCAGGCTCTGCATAATGCCCTTGATGGTCGGGTACTCCGGGGCACCGACGAGCTCCACGCTGAAGATTTTGTGTGGCGCTGGCTTGGGAACGGGGTTGGCCTCACTCTTCCCGTTCGCCGCGTTCGCCGCGTTCGCCGCGTTCGCCGCGCTCGACGTACTCGCAGGCTTCGCGGTCGAGCCTGGAGCCTTGTCCGACGCGGAAAGGTTCTTCACGTCCTCGGTGAGAGCCTTCACATTGACGAAGCCCTCCACGTCATCGGCCCAGTCCTTGAATTTCTCCTCGTCATCTTTGATTGTCTTCTTCTCGGTCGGCTTCGTGGCTGGGAAAGCGCGAGAGGCAGCCTTTGAGAAGCGCGTGAGCTGGCGTAGAGGCACCGTCTTCACCATCTGGTCGCCGACGTAGACGTCGACAAGCTCTTGGACTGGAGCGGCACGCTTCGCATATTCGCTTGAGTGATTGGTGGCCGAGCCAATTTTGATGACCTTGGTGTCCATGTCGTAGATTGAACGGGCCGGGTAGATGGAGTAGGCGCCGGTGATGCTGTCGAAGTACGAGTAGGTAGAGGCTGCGAGCTCTGGACTCTGCTGCCAGAAGCAGTCCGTGACTTGAGGCGAAGCTATCCGGTGTGGGAAGCCGAACAGATAAGGGTCGAGGTCGTTGTCGAAGCTGTTGTAGTGGCAGTCGTTCATCCAATGGTTGGTGACTGGTCGAGTATGTGGTGGCTTTGAGTAAGTAGAAGTGTCAGTTGATGGAGAAAGGAAAGGAGAGGATTGTAGAAAGAAGAGGGCTTCATATAGTGATTATCTCGAGAGGCGGACCGCAGCTGACACGTTGGTGACTGCGGTGTGCTGCGTCACGAGTGATGGAATGGTGATAGTGAGAGGACCACGCGCGGTTCATACCGCAGTGAACGTGATAGTGAGCGAAGCAAATGCCGCTGGCTAGAGGGGGCTGCGTGATGTGAAAGCATTGTTGCGGTCGGCTTGAGAAGAGAGAAGTAATGAATTGGCAAGGAGTGAAGGAGTGTATATGCAGCATCAGAGGAAGTCCGCTGCACCGCGACTTGAAGACGAGAGATCAATATGGGGACGATGCCGTCCAACCGGCGCAAACATATCTCGGGGTCCTTTATGGTGGCATCTTTGCTGTCCGCGGCAAGGGCTGAGAGCTCTTCACATTGTTCGGCCTCGTTTCCTGTCACAACAAGCCTGAACAAGAGTCCCGCTCGTATCACGGTCCCCGAGGGTCACTTGGTTTCCGCTGAAGAGAGGGTATATTCGGTTCAAAAGTCTTTCCATGTCGCCCCTCGTTTTCTACCGTCCGGAGAGTATGCCAGGCCTCGTGCGCCAGCATTGTGTCAGGGTGGGCCAGCATTTGGGCAGGATCATAGGTACTCCGGGCCGCCATGGTGCTGAGCGTGTTCGTTCTCTATTATCGA
Organism: Friedmanniomyces simplex; assembly: GCA_005059865.1. Taxonomy (NCBI): domain Eukaryota; kingdom Fungi; phylum Ascomycota; class Dothideomycetes; order Mycosphaerellales; family Teratosphaeriaceae; genus Friedmanniomyces; species Friedmanniomyces simplex. The sequence goes on from NAJQ01000124.1 coordinate 23,537, forward strand.
TGTTGTCGAGACAGGCGATGTTGGATCTCTCGAAAGAAGAGAAGACGGCCATACCCGCCGAGCCTCCAAATACTAGCGCGATCGAACAATTGGCTACGCGTCACACTCCAACTGTTCCCGGCGCGTCTTCTGAAACATCTCGCGGATGATCATAAGCAGGCGGTAGCAAACATACCGTACAAAGCTGCTGCCCGCCCGCCTGCCACGACGTCGCTGCGGATGCCACCGCCAGCAAGCAGCATGTCCAAGTTCACACTCGCCATCGTAGCTGGCGCATCGGCTGCCGTTGGTGCAGCGACCACAGCAGTAATATACGGGTTGGGAGGATCGAGAAGACAGACACCCAACGACACTCAGACGATCACCACAACGACAACACTATCAACACCGGGCGCTACGCGAACAGGCTCTGCTCCGCCAGCTCCCATACCTCGCCGCGACGACCCCAACATACCCGGCCCCATACTCCCGCCCGTTGATCCCTCCGGCGTCTTCCAATATGGCTTCCCGGGCCCCGTCAATGACCTCCGCTCCGCCACCTCCCTCACATCCGCCTTCGACCGAGCGAAGCGGAATCCTCACTGGGTAGCCGAGCACATCACGCCCGCCTCCCTCCTCCTCCGCAACGGCGACAGAAGGCACTCCTACTTCGCCGAGGACTCCGCCATCCCCGAGAAGTTCCGCGCAAAACTCACCGACTATGCGCGTAGTGGATACGACCGCGGGCATCAGGTGCCAGCCGCGGACGCGAAGTGGAGTCAAGAGGCGATGGACAGCACATTCTGGCTCAGCAACATGTGCCCGCAAGTCGGGGATGGCTTCAACCGAGACTACTGGGCGCATTTCGAGGACTTCTGCCGGCGACTCACCTCCTTCTATCCATCCGTGCGCATCGTCACGGGACCCTTGTACCTCCCAAAGCGAGACACAGACGGCAAATGGCGCGTCTCCTACGAAGTCATCGGCCACCCCCCCAACGTCGCGGTACCCACCCACTTCTACAAAGTCATCTTCGCCGAAGACGGCAAGACGGGCGGCAACGTCTCGCTCGGCGCTTTCGTGCTGCCAAATGCTGTGGTACACAACGACAAGCCGCTCAAGGATTTCGAGGTCCCGATCGAGGCGGTGGAGAGGGCTTCGGGGTTGGAGTTCGCGGGGTTATTGCCGCCGGCGAGGAGGAAGAGGTTATGTCAGGAGGTGAATTGTAGTGTCATCGTGAAGGAGTATGCGGAGAGGCAGCGGACGATGATGACGCCGACGCCGGCGCAGAAGGGTGGGTCGCCAGGCACGGCTTTGACGCAGAGGTAGTATCTTAAACATCTGATCATGAGTTGGCGTTCGGCACGGCTCGGGCGCTGGTTGCTTGGGAGCATAATCAGCGAGCATCATGCATGGCCGGTGGCGTTATGCCGCATTCAGCGGAGTATAGTTTTGGTATCGTACAGCCTCTGGGGTTCTTCACCATCGACCTCTATTAATGTACCCCCTCAAATCCTTCCGACCTCGTCGTAAGTCCATAGGCGCAGACCACCAGTTCATCCACGCAATGGGATGCAGCCCCGCCCTCCTCGCCTTGCCCTGGATATCATACACCCCATCCCCTTGCCCCCATAAACCCAACTCCACCCCACATCCACCCAGCCCGCCTCATCCCCCAGACCCTTACTCAAAACGCCCCAAAAGCCGCCTGCCCCTGCACCCCTTGCTGCACATGCCCCAAATACTGCCTGCTAACCGTATTCCAGCTCGCCATGTACTTCTCCATGCAATACGTATAGCACGTCGTTTCCGCGGAGGAAAGGGAAGAGCCGGGCTTGGGGACGCAGCGCTCGAAGCAGTGCTCGTTGACTTTCTGTGTCGCATCGTGTGTTAGTCAGAATCAGTGGGGGATGGTGGCTATGGCTATGGGGGAAGATGATTTGGGGTAGGGACGATACTTCTATAAGGGCGCGGGCGTTGCTGAGGGCGGCTTGTTGGCGGACTTGGTCCATTATTGCTTGCTTTGGGTCGGACATGGTTGAGTGGGTAGCGACGGTTTGGTTGAGAGACAAGGTGTATCGGACTGTTGTACACTGGGTATCTCAGGGTGTGCTCTACTACACAGTTCATCTCATCGCATCGCTTCGTCTGGTTCGTCACCACCCGGAGGTGCGGTTTCTCCGAGCTTTCTCCCCGCAAACTGCACTTCACCTCACCCGCTGTGCCGCCTCCTTGGTGTGAGCTTCGGCGCAAGCATCGAGCGCCTCGTCTCTCCGACGGTAATGGTCCAATCGACGCGGGTGGGCGTTGTCTGGCGTATGGATCATCCGCGCCTGGACGAGATCGTAGAACACGCAACGGGACTACCACGCTGTCAGCACCGGTACTACTTTACACAATTTTAAAATATTCATCGGCGTGGGAACGATACAAAAGGATCGGGAGACTTGAAACTTGCTGAGTCTGCGACGGCGCAAGAGGTGTCCTAAGGTTTGCGAGCTGCGCGGGCGTCCGATACATGTCAATCCATCTTCTTGCTTCCGGAACTGTGGCATCCTGGTGCTGAACAGGGTAGGCGCACTGCCGCGGTACCGTCCAAGTGAGATACTTGCAGGCCTGTCGAAGGCATCCTTGCTGACCACGGACATCCCAGCAACCACCGCGGGCTCGGAAGTACCATCACCCTTAGTAAGGAGGCCGAAATATCTGCGTCCTTCTTCCGCAGAACTGTGTCGTGCAGGGGCAATACGACGCGGCAGCATCTAGCAGTTCTCAGCGAAGGAGATACTCACAGACTCGGCGACGATGATTGCCACGGCAGGTTCAGCGACCAGCTCGGAAGGCTCCGCCCTGCCATGCTCGGACTGAACATCACCCTCAGCCTGGAAGCCATGGAGTCAGCATCCTTCTCTCGCAGTCTTATTCCATGCCAGTGCAGTATGACGAGGCAGCATCAGGCAGCACCTTGCGTAGGAGATCTACTCATAGGCTCGACGGCGGAGGTGGATGTAGTGGGCTCAGCGCCTTGCCCAGAAGGCTCCGCTACGGCGCTTCCAAGATCGCCCGCCTGCTTCAAACGCTACACGCACGTCAGCATACCGCCAAGACCTCCGTGCTGCATCAGTGACCGCAAGATGGGGCCGTCGTATCACCCCCGGAAAGGGGACCCACCATGCTCCTCCTCAGTTCCTGTGCACCAGGCTCGACATTTGTGCTACTGCTCTTCTCGGATCTCGGCTTCTTCGCAACGTGTCCCGCTAACGCGGCGCCGCTGCGCTTCAACGATTGCTTCCTACTGCTCTTCAGGTGTAGACAGCCTGTGGTGCGTCGTCCAATGGGCGGCCCTGCTTTCTTGGGGGGCATGTGCTTTACAGCCATGCTTGTTACTCTCGTGGTGTTGATTCGGGTTGCGAGAGGATGACTCCAGTGTAATGATCGAATCCGAGCACGGGCTAAGTTTCATTTGACCTTAGACAAGATTAAATCGGCGCACGGGCTCGAAACGAAGCGGAGCGGAGCGGGACGGCAACACCTCGGAAACTTGGTGACGGCGAATGAAGCGTGACCAAGGTCTTCGCCGACATTCTCCGCTTAGCTCCCGCACCCCGCTACAAAACTCTTTGCCGCACTCTCAACTTCTTTGTCTTTCCTTCCTCACCCACATCGACATGTCCACCCATTACGACCACCTTCGGGGGAACAGTGGCACGACCAGACCATTCACCGTCCGTTCAGCGGCCCCAGGAGACTCCTGCACGTCAAGTGCTGTGAGGGGAATGGGTCACCGCCTTCGCTGCCAAAGCGATCCGAGTGCGCAAAGAGTACGTGGTCTTGCGGCTTCGGCCAATGGAAGTCATGACAAAATGCGTTGAGGCCGATCCCTCAGGACCACGCACCCGATCTACTTCGGTGGATTGGAGATGGGGACACTCGGCGGAGGACGCACTTGGCTGGTCTGTCTGCTTCCTGTTCAACTTGCTCGGTGCGGGTGGAGTCGATGGCGTGGGCGCGACATATGAACGGTACGTACTCCCCCTTTCACACAGCACACGAACGATGGCAAGCTAGTCCATTCACCACCTGTTCAGCGGCCCCTGGATACTCTTGTGCATCCGCGCGGGAGGGGAATGGGTCACCGCCTTCACTGCACAAGCGTTCCGAGCACGTACAGAGTACCGACCCGCGGCTTCAGCCAAAGGTAACGGCAAATTGCGTTGGGGCCGACACCCCTCGACTGCTGATCGCACCACCTCGTGTGGGGCGTGGTAAGGGAAGACTCGGCGAAGGGCGCGCTTGGCTGGCTTTCCTACTGTTCATCGTGCTGTGTGAGCGCCAACACGGATACCATGAGAACATGCCAACGATTGTGCCCTCCCGCAATGGAGGGCTAGGATATAACGTCACTTGGTGACGCGCCCAACGAAAGCTTTATGCTGTACAGCCGCTCAGACGGCCCAATCTTTTTTTCATCGGCTGCTATGCTTGTGGGCTCGGCGCTGGAGAAGAAGGCGTAGCACGCAACATTAACCATCAGTGCAGCTGCCGTGGCGCTTGCACCCGCCCCGACCGTGAGGATTTCACCATGTTCATGAGCATGAAGGGAGCAGCGTGCAGCAACCCAGCATCATCCCCATCTGGCCGCTTACTGCAGTAATGATACCCACCACCTACGACGGACTGGCTAGCATGCCTTGATCTCCATCGCTCAACGAAAAGCAAACAGCTGACGAGGTACCATATCGGCCTCATCTAGCAGAAGAAAGAGACCGGCAACGTGCCTTCTTTGTTTATCAAGCAGACCCCCATTCGCCGAGCGCACCGGGGAGGGCGCAGAGCAGTTGAGAACTGGAGATTGCCTGTCTGCTGCCGCGTTACGCTGGGCCCCATAGGTGTACATCGACCTCACCACTACTAACAGGTCACAATGGGGTACCTTGACCACTGGTTGAGGACCCAAACGAGACGGGGGGGATGATTGCAAGCTTCCAACGGTCATGAGGGCGACAATAAGGACAGAGTCAGAACCGGAGTACCCGGACAAGGGGGTGTAGAATACAGTTACGGCGCGGTGAATGCTATACAATATCGTGCATCATCACACTCGCATCCCGCTAACGCTGTTCGTATGACTCTCCATCGCCTCCCGCTGACCCTGCACATATACTCCTTCAATCGCGCACCATCCCGTAACGCCAGCCACAAGTCTCGCCAAACCTTCAGCACGCCGGAAAACACCAGCCTACCAGATGCGAAAGTCCAGCAGCTCCTCCTCTTCTTGATACGCCGCAGTGTCGACCTGGAACACCTCGATCCACTTCGCCACGTCCCAATCCGCGGCCCATTTTCTGATGACGATGTCGCGATTCCAGGAAAGTTTGTCGCTCTTAGTGGTCAGGAAGTCGACGAAGGCGAGGATGCGGGCGGGGATGCTGGGGGCGTGTAAGCATTACTCGAAAGTCCCAAATAGCGGAAGGCTCAAAGTGCCACGGCGCAAGACGCTTTCTCCGGCGCACCGTGGTACGGCCACCATGCCAGGTAAAGCGGTACAGGAGACGCCCGGAGAAGCATGTCTTGCCGGAAGGGGTCGATAATAAGGCTCGACGTACCTCTCCTCATACTGAGTATACACCCACAACGACCGATACTCCACCCTCCCCAGCGCCACCACAATCTCAATATGAAAGAACACAAAATCCAGCAACCTGCTAACCACCTCCCAGCGCGCATACTCATACGTCTCCCACGCTGTTTCATCATCGTGCGCTTCCGGGTACTCTGGAAGGTGGCGGCTGCGATAGATGACGAGTTTCTGCCACGGCTGCTCGTTCGCGAGTTTGCAGATGGCCGCGATCATGGCTAGTGCGCCCGCGTCTTTGTGCGGGATGGCGTTGAGTTCTTGGGTTTTGTCGAGGCAGGCGAGGCGGGATTGGAGGGTGGGGTCGGGGTCTGCGGGAGGGCTTTTAGGAGTTCGAGATGCCTCGTCGTGTTTGCATTTAGGGGTGCGCTGCTGCGGTCTCGCTTTGGTTCGCTTTTGGGGTGTCTCTTTCTCTGATGACACCGATTCGTAGTCGCTGGAGCTCATTCTCGCGGAATCCTGCAGTGCCCTGCGGGCGAGCGTTAGTGGTGAGCTACCCGGACAATGTAAAGCTTTGTGCGGCGTGGGCGGGCGGGTGAAGAAGCTCAAGGGAGCAGGAGGGATATGAGAGTGTTCGCGCCATGTGAGCGCACGAAAAAAATCATCCTATCTGCTTCTAGGCTGCAGCCTGGGGCATGATCGTGAAGGAGACGCGGGAGCTTGTACCTCGGGTTGTAGGTCACTTCACGGGTGAGACCAAAGGTTATGTTGTTTCTGCATTGCCGGCGATTCATTACCTGTTCGAGTTGCCGGATCAGCTCGAATCATAGAGAGCATCGAGCCCGGTGCACAATCTACAGGCAGACTTTCGAAGCCTGGCTGACTCTACCCGGTCCGACTTGAAGCGAAGTTTACAGGGGATACTCAGGGAGGGAGAGCAATTCTTGAGCTGCCCATCACGATAATGGTAGGAGCCATTTCGGAGGTATCCAACTTCAAGAGCCTGCGATTGACCGAGCAACGCGATCCCAGCTGATGCTTCTGGGACTCATACGCCACAGCGAAGTCTGCATTCATGTATATGCAATAGCGTCGTAAACAGCCGCCAAGCAGTCCGACGCGGGATAGCAGGCACATTTTGGTGTCCCCAAGGGCAGAGGCTGCCTCACTGTGGTATCCCCATCCCCATCATTGACCGCTACGCCGTGTATGGTTGAGCACGTAGCCTCCCCGTGGACGTGCAAGGGTCTGCTACATCGTGGCCATCGCGTCCCGAATGTTCCTCCTCGTCGGCGTCGTGGACCATCCCCCTCGCTCTCAACGGATCCTCGAATACTCATATTACTTGAGGTATTAATGTAGATAAGGTACTGAGACGGAAGGATGAGGTGAGGTCGGTCGCCGTACTCGGGGATGAGAGTCTCTCCGCAGCCGACTGCTTGTCATGAGATGGGATCCGCAGCTCCTCCTCCTCCTCGGCAACCTCGAGCATCAGCATTCCATATACATGCAACGATAGTCACGGATCGTAGCACAAACATCGTCGCGCAAACTCGCCGTACGAGATGGCCGCACCTGGAACCAGCCGTCTACTCACCCTCCCACCCGAGATCCGCGAGCACATCTACAGCCTGATCCTCCACCCCGACGCGAGTCGACGATACCACGAGAACGAGTACACGTCCTACGATTACCGACCCGCCCTGGTGCTCTTCCGTATCAACCGCCTGATCTACATCGAAGCGCGCAAGGTCTTCCGCGAGCTCAACATCTTCGTGAGCATAGAAACACCCTGGCCTGAGGCGAGGCATCATGTAGCAAGGGAAGGCCATGTCCCCATGATAGCGGCGGGAGCACAAGCCGCGAAGTTCAACGGACACTACCTGAGCGTGATGATCGATGCGCCGGAGGTGCCGTTGGATGAGAGTCAGAAGCAAGCGTTTCTCGTGCTGCTAAGCGATCTTGACAAGTTCACGACGATGTGGTATTACTCGAACCTGTCTCATCCGGGTCTGAATGAGCAATTGAGGCTGGTTCTGAAGCTGCATGATCCGTATACGCCGGAGTACGAAGAGAAACGGGTCTTGAAGAGTCTCCAAAGGAAGCTCATCCTGCCCTTTGGTGTGCTCAGGGGTCTTCGATCGCAAACCTTGACAGGCGACCCGAAGCCCTACCCGTCGATCGAGACCGAGCTGAAGGAGCTCCAAGCGAAGCCGGATGCCTCTCCAGAGCACTGTCTGCGCGAAGCCACCCGCCTCAAAACCGAAGGCAACGCCGAGCTAAAACAAGACAACTTCCACGCCGCGCTCAAACTCTACGACCAAGCCTTCACAGCCATCCACATCGTGAACAAAGGCCACATCCGCCACATCCACGCTGACCGCTTCTTCACCCGCGAGCTCCGGGAACCGCCCTACACAGGCAAAAACGGGCAATCCGAGCGGCTGATCCTGCGCGTGCAGCTCGTGGCGAATACGTGCCTCGCCTTCAACAGCCTGGAGGACTACGGGAACGCCAGGTTCTGGGGCTTGAGGACCATCACGATGGTGAGGGAGTCCATGGGCATGGATGTGAATATGGACATATCGCCCGAGGAGGAGGCTGTGCGCGGGTTTCCTGCTGCGAGCGAGTTCGTACTTTCTCTTTCTGAGTACCTTTGGAGTAGTGAGAATGTATGCTGACTCTCTGTGGTTGCGCAGGATGGGGAAGATATACTTTCGAACAGCAGTGGCGGTCAAGGCGCTTGGTGAGAAGGACGAGGCGAGGAAGCTGTTGAGGGTCGCGAAGGTGTATTTGCCTAATGACCCGCGGGTTGCGGCCGAGCTGGCTTCTGTTGCTCTACGGCTGGGCTGAAGGCTTATCGATGTTGCTGGTTACGGCCGTGCTGACTTCCGTTGCTTTCCGGCTGGAGACTCATCCACGGTAGTGGTTGCGGCAGCGATGGCTTCCGTTGCTATACAGCTGGAGTAAAGGCTCCCCGATGATAAGAACCTTCTCCAACCCATATCCGAACGCTCTCAGCAGTCCGAGATATCCAAGCATCATGCGTGTCTCGTTCAAGTCATTCTGATGACAGCCACTGCCGTTCAATCTCCAGAACACATGGCACAATCCGAAGATACTCTACATCTCCGCCTCTCCCCCAGACAGCAAATGCTCGACGACGTAGATCCTGCACGTCCAGTCGAGCGGGAACCTCTTGATGTCGGTCACGTCCACGACTAGCAGCTCGCGTCTCCGCTGATATGGATCGGGACCAGGCGTGGGTAGCTTTTGCGAGCGAGGGATCTGCGAGCGACCAACGAACGTCTTGCCGTAGTCCATCCAAGCGCAGGCGTGCCAGAGGCACTCGTCGTCTTCCGCTTTGGCTTTGGCCCGATTCCGGTGCCTTACGGATTCGATCTCCATCGCTGTCAGCTTTACCCTCGGCATTGGCGGGTCATCGCCCGCTCGAACGCTGTACACGAGCGGATGAATGAATGCACTTACGGCGGGAAACGGGTTCCGCTTGAATTGAGCAATCTATGCCATGATCAGTGTCTGCTGGATATTTCATCGCAGTCGTGCTGGGGCCACCACTTACCAGAGCGCCGTGACTGCCACTTGCGACGGGGCGGCTCGCAGGCGCTGCTGCCGCATTCTGCACCTTTGGCTGCTTCTGTACGGCCCTTCAGCTCGGATCTTGGGAGCCGCATACGTGATGCATAGGAGGTGCTCACAAATCCAACGGTTCTGCACTCCTTCCGCATGGCCTTGTCCTTCCCAGAATTTTTGCTGCGGGCCTTCAGCGCCTTCTTGCTGGCCTTGGGCGGCTGACCGTTGACTTTCTCTTTTGCAGCGGCCATTGTGGTGCCGTTGGTGTCTTAAAGGATGCCGGAATGTTGTTGTCATGATTGCACGGTGGCGAGGCCCGCAGCTTTCGCGAACCCCACCCAACCAACGATCGTTCCTTCCACTTTCGCTCGGGCTCTTCCCGCGCCGAACCTTAATCTAGCCGGGCGATCACAACAACAACAAACAAAGCGCGTCCCCAACTTCTCTCCCTCTTCCAACTCTGCATCTTCCTTACAACGTTTCATACCCCCTCAGCACAACCCAACCACAACACTTCTTCGTCCTTTCCGCCCACCCACAGAGCAAAGAGGTCCGGGTCTTCAGAGCAACCGCTGACCAGCGCATGGGAATACTTCAGCCATTGCACTACGTGCTGTGGGGCTACCATGTCGCCGTGCCGAAGAGGCGCACCTGACCGTGGTAGTAGGTGTTTCCACAAACTGCGCGGGTCCGACTCCCAGCTTTCGATTACTGTCTCCTTCGGGATTCGGGAAAGGAGTGTTCAGGCGTAAGCGCACGGTGAAGTGTTACCTCTTTGCTCTGTGGAAGGCCATCTGCTCCTTTCCGCACTACCCACGCCAGGGGTTGCGAACCCGCCGAAGGGGGGTGGGGCTGCGTCTGTGGACGCAGCATGATTGCAGGTATGTGGCATGGACGGTTCAGGGGCATGTGCTGACTGCTCGCCCTCCGGTATACGGAGGGCTAGCTTATACACCGAACGCCATATGGTACAACATCTTCAGCCTGAGAGGCATCTTTTTCACCAGTGCGTAGGCCAAGAAGCTCGCGGCTGGAGAAAAAGTCACCAACGCTGTGCTTGACGTAGAACCTACAAACGACAGATATGCCACCCCAAGCGCCCATCTCCATACCTCGTTCACACTTCCCATCCGACACATATACTCACCAGCAAGCGACCATAGAATGGGGATCCCAACCGATACATCCTTCCTAGGAATGTTCCCTCCGGGCCGAGACCACGCCGTACGTGACGAGCTTGTCGAGCAGATGATGAGCAACGATGTCCAAGAGATCTTACACCGTGGTCGGATTGCCTCGCACCTAGGCGCCTACCAGACTTTAGGTACGACCAGTCCCGGTTTGTAAGCTCATCGGAGATCGCTTCTCCCGGGTCGCCGCCAAGGCGTTCCTGAGCACCTATGGTCATGATGTCCGCATGGTGCATCATCTGTAATTCGAAGATAGCCAGAGCTCGCCGGTTATTTTCCAGGATCGCTTTGGAAGCTGTCCAAAGAGATTGCGGCTACACTTTCGGACCCATCAGTCTCATGCTGTCAGCTGACCTTGGGACGCAATGAAGGCGTGGCAAAGCACGCTCAGGTGTAAATAGGGCAAAGCGGAGCTCGTGAATGAGTGTGGTGGTTGTGTGAAACTCAGGGGCATGAGAGGGCGGTAGCAATACTAACAATTTGTTGGGGCGCTATTCGTTTAGGAGTACAACGACACCATACTCGCGCCTCCCCATCGGTCGAGTGCGTAAGCGTAATTGAAGACGTTGGACGACTTCGATGACGCCTTGTACAGATGGTTGAGGTGGTGGATGACCGCGCTGCAGCTCCATACCACTGCGAATGTTTCGCTGAGCCGCCTTGGCACTCACCGCCTCCCTTATATATACTCCTCGCTTCGCAGTGCTTCACCGTGCATCACTCTTCATCGCACTGTCCACCACGGCCATACAACTCTCAATTCTACAACCCAGAAATAGACAACAGACAAGTCAAGACCCTCTCGTCATCTGCCATGTCTCCACCAACCAGCCAAGCCTCGCTCCTGGCTCTCCCAAACGAGCTCCTCCTGCAGATCTTCAGCCACTGCGTCCCTGAATACCTGCGCTCCGAGGGAGAGCGCGATCACTGGGTCAATGCCGATGAGCACACACTCTTCCGGGACAGCACACTGGTCAGCAAGCGGTACCACCTTGTGGCCAAGGAGGCCTTCTTCGACTCCTACATCCATCAAGTCCGCATCATATGTGATCACCGCCGCCGTACCGATGCCATACGCCGGCGCGACGTAACCTTGGCCCGCGACAATGTACGCAATCTCGGCCTGTCGATCCTGGCCCCCAACCTCGCCGACCTTGAGCTGGTTGCTGCCAATCTCCTGGGGGACACGGAGGACTTTGCGAATGTGCGGGTACTGTACGTGGATGTGGAGACAAAGGTGGACGAGCGTCGTGTGGCTGGGATTCTTGAGCGGATTTGGGGGATAGTGAATGCGTGGGCTGAGCGGCGGCAGGTCGAGAATGGCCAAGGCAGATCGAAGTTATTTTTCAATTGGGATTAAGGTGGTGTATGGAGGGATTCCGGAGAGACATACGGTAGCATTTTGGATTGAAGCGTTGTGGTCCCCTAGCGGGGCCTTGAGAGGTCGAACGCTCCTCTATTTCGCGGGTTGTATGCATGGACTTGGTGCGTAGGTCATGATGCGTTGTATGTACGCTCTTGTGGGTACATTACCTCTGGACCGCGTGTTGTGGTCCCAAATGCGATGGTCATAAGCCCAACTAGAGTTTCAGATTTTACTTAGCGCCGCCTTGGCACGATGGTGCGATGGCCCATAGGTAACATCATCGCAAGATATACCCGTCCGCTGTCGTCCACTATTTCTCATCTGGACACTGTTAATCGATATCCTCGTGCTCACAAGGACGAAAGAACCAGCCAGCAAGGACGCCATCTCCCGCGCACGTTACCGCCCTCATTGTTCTGCACAATAACACCCATATCCTTAGCCAGACCTTGATGGAGAGCTCAGTGCATCTCGATCCTCAAGCCATCGCTCATCAAGAACTAGAGAGCAACCAAGGCGTCTCCCGCGCATAGCACCGCCCTCACGGTACTGCAG
>NAJQ01000124.1:37151-53395 GCA_005059865.1 Friedmanniomyces simplex
GGCTGGAGAAGAAGTCACCAGCGCTGTGCTTGACGCAGAACCTACATCGAACATACATACCACCCCAAGCGCCCATCTCCGTACCTCGTTCATACTTCCCATCCGACACATATGCTCACCAGCGAGTGACCATAGAATGGGGATCCCAACCGATACATACTTCCTAGGAATGTTCCTTCCGGGCCCAGACCACGCCCGTGAGCGTACGCAGCGAGGTTGTCGAGCAGGTGATGAGCGGCGATCTCCAGGAAACCTTGCACCTTGGTCGGATTGCCTCGCACCTAGCCGCCTATCAGATTTTAAGTACGACCAGTCCCGGTTTGTAAGCTCGTCAAAGATCGCTTTTCCCGGGTCGCCGCCAAGGCGTTCCTGAGCACCTATACCCACGATGCCCGCATGGTGCATCATCTGTGCTTCGAAGATAGCCAGAGCTCGCCGGTCATTTTCCAGGATCGCTTAGAAAGCTGTCCAAAGAGATTGCGGCTGCACTTCCGGACCCCATCAGTCTCGTGCTGTCAGCTGACCTTGGGACGCAACGGAGGCGTGGCGAAGCATGATCAGGTGTAAATGGGGCAAAGCGGAGCTTGTGAATGAGTGTGGTGGTTGTGTGAAACCTAGGGGCATGAGAGAGCGGTAGCAATACTAATAGCTTGTTGGGCCACTATTCCTCTAGGAGTACAATGAGACCATAGTCGCGCCTCCCCATCGGTCGAGTGCGTAGCGTAATTGAAGACGTTGAATGACTTCGATGACGCCTTGTACAGATTGTCGAGGTGACGGATGACCTCGCTGCAGCGCCATACCACTCCGAATGTTTCGCTGAGCCGCCTTGGCACTCACCGCCTCCCTTATATATACTTCTCGCTTCGCAGTGCTTCACCTTGCATCACTCTTCATCGCACCGTACACCACAGTCATACAACTCTCAATTCTACAACACGAAAACAGACAACAGACAACTCAAGACCATATCGTCATCTACGATGCCTCTACCAACCAGCCAAGCCTCCCTCCTGGCTCTCCCAAACGAGCTCCTCCTGCAGATCTTCAGCCACTGCGTCCCTGAATACCTGCGCTCCGAGGGAGAGCGCGATCACTGGGTCGATGCGGATGAGCATACACTCTTCCGGGACAGCACACTGGTCAGCAAGCGGTATCACCTCGTAGCCAAGGAGGCCTTCTTCAACTCCTACATCCATCAAGTCCGCATCCTGTGTGATCACCGCCGCCGTACCGATGCCATACGCCGGCGCGAAGTAACCTTGGCCCGCGACAATATACGCAATCTCCGCCTGTCGATCCTGGCCCCCAACCTCGCCGACCTCGAGCTGGTTGCTGCCAACCTCCTCGGTGATGCGGAGGGCTTTGCGAATGTGCGGGTACTGTACGTGGATGTGGAGACGAAGGTGGACGAGCGTCGTGTGGCTGGGATTCTCGAGCGGATTTGGGGAATAGTGAATGCGTGGGCGGAGCGGCGCCAGGTCGAGAATGGCCAAGGCAGATCGAGGTTATTCTTCAATTGGGATTTGGGTGGTGTGTGGAGGAATTCTGGAGAGACGTACGGTAGCATTTTGGATTGAAGCGTTGAGTTCCGCTAGCGGGGCCTTGAGAGGTCGGACGCCACTCTCATTCGCGTGTTGTGGGCGTGGATTTGGTGGGTTGGTCATGATGCGCTGTATGTACGCTCGTGTAGTTAGTTACATTACCTTTGGGCCGCGTGTTGTGGTCCCAAATGCGATGGTAATAAGCCCAACTAGAGATCTAGATGTTGCTTAGCGCCGCCTTGGCACGATGGTGCGATGGTGGCCCATAGGTAATATCATCGCAAGATATACCCGTCCGCTGTCGTCCACTATTTCTCATCTGGAAAAAATCGATATCCTTGTGCTCACAAGGACGAAAGAACCAGCCAGCAAGGACGCCATCTCCCGCGCATGTTACCGCCCTCATTGTTCTGCACAATAACACCCATATCCTTAGCCAGACCTCGACGGAGAGCTCAGTGCATCTCGATCCTCGAGCCATCGTCCATCAAGACCTAGAGAGCAACCTAGTCGTCTCCCGCGCATAGCACCGCCCTCACGGTACTGCAGAAGACCATCGATATCTCTAGCGAGATTTTGCCGGAGAGCTCAGCGCGACTCGCCATCCCCTGGACCATCTCCCATCGCCAGCGAACAAGGACAGCGTCTCCCACGTAGAAAGCTGCCCTCACGGCACTGCAAAAGCCTCCCCAGGCGTCTAGCGAGACTTTGCCAGAGAGCTCAGCGCAACTCGGGGATCCTAATTCATTATCTTCCGAAAACCAGCCGACAAGGACAGCATCTCCCATGCATGAAGCCGCCCCCATGGCATCGCAAAAGGTTACCGGGGTCGTTGATGGGACTTTGTCGGAGAGCTCGGCACCACTCGATGTTCCTGAACCATCGCCCACTCAGAAGCAGCCAGCATCGATAGCGTCTCCCAAGCATGAAAGTGCCCTCATGGCACTACATAACACTGCCCAGGTCGTGAGCGAGACTCTGCCGGAGAGATCGGCGAAAGCGGCTATCCTCGAACAATGGCCCACCGAGATACACCCAGCATCGCCGGCGTCGCCCACGCATGCATCTGCCCTCATGCTCCTGCCAGAAGAGATCCTCCTCCAAATCCTCAGCACCGCGATCCCGGGAAGCATAACCCACCTCAACAGCCTCGCCGAAGGCTACACTCCAAGTGAAACCGCCTACCGCAACGCCGAGTACGACCGCTATGCCCGCAACACTCTCGTCTCCCGCCGCTTCCACAGTATAGCAACGGAGGCCTTCTTCCGTAACTACACCCATGATGTCGGCCTGGTCTACGGCGAGCCTGTGGATCACGGGCGGGTGGAGAGAAGCGATATCAGCACTCTGCAACCTCGTCGTGCCGAAATCGAGCGCCTGAGACTGAGAGTCCAGGGTTCCTGGCGTCAGGGTTCCGAGGTGGCTGTGCGTGATTTACCGAGGTTGCTAGGCACCTATCCTGGATTACGGGAGCTGGAGATGTTCGTCGAAAGGCTGGAACATAGTTCGCGAGTTGCGGATCTCGAGGCGCTGCTTTGGGAGAAGGTTGAAGCGTGGAGGCAGGAGTTGGCGGCGGGGAAGCGGATGAAGCTGTGGGTGCATTTTGAGCGTCATGATCGCCGGGTGACTTGGGACGGGGTGGGCGAGCGGCAGATCGTGAATCTTGGCGGACCCAGACATAGTATGGTTGTCGGCATCAGCTCCACTGCGTAGCGTAATGGTGATGAGCGCCACGAAGAGGCGTGACTTGGCAACCGCTTATCGTACTCATAACACCATCATAGGGCCATACAGCTGCCAAAGTCGCTTTCAGAGAACCGCGCATGGTTGATGCTGGCGCACACAACGAACGCTGTTTGCTCTGCGTACCAAACGTATCCGCTGTGTTCGTCATCCTCACCCGCCCAACAACCTCGCCTTCTCTCCAAAACCTGATGTCGGAGACGATGGCACACGCTCGTCCCCGACAAGCTGCGACAACAGTATCCCGAACAGACCTCAGCCGCTCCGTGGTGTACCCTGTTCAAGCACAGCACGGACCGAACAACTTATGTTGCACATCATCTTCTCGCAATATTCCAGCAAAGTCAAAAAGCGCTTGCACGCGCAAGAGCACCGAAAGAAAAGCGCAGCGACACTCGAGACTCCACTTTCTTGCGCGGGAGAGATTATAACAATGACAACCCTTCTTGCCCGCTACCGAATGGATCACGACTTGAGGAGAGAAATTGTGAGCCCTTGGAATCGGAGAGAAAAGCCCGAGTAGATGAAAAGTGGACAGAGTTCCAAGTCTGCACCCCGAGATAGCCCGTTTTCTCTCGTCGTCCGCATGTCTTGTTTGCTTAGCGTAAGGCCAGGACATGATCGGCAGGCACAGGCTCGTGTCCACCAAGAGGTAACAGAAGTCCGTAAGCGTAGCAGTCGCTAAGACCCTACTTCATAATTGTCCGACTCAAAGTGACTGCTCGAGATGTATATTTCCGTCCACACCCAATAAAACAATCTCTCAAATTCAACGTTAGGCACTTAAAATCGGCGACGTGCCCGCGCAGACTCTCTTCCTCCCTCACCAGACAAGCTTCGGACGTTTGCGCAGGCCTGCCGGATCTGTAGCCGACTTTCATGCGCCATGCAGCGAGTAGGCACCTGAAACCCGGATCCGAATCACCGATGCCAAATGGCGCCTTCTCTGAAATCTTCCAGTACGGAGTGATCTTGAGGAGCCAGTGCGTCACGAGCCCAGAAAGTTCCATGAACCCATGCAGTCTGCTGTCCACTGGCAAATGACACTCGCAGAAGCGCCGCGCAGGCTGCTCGACTCGGAGATGCAAGACCGCCCTCCGACGAGCCAGGGCTCGAAGGTCGCTAGCTGGAACGGCCTGGGTTGCATGGACGGTCTAGCCCTCTCCGAGGAACGAGAGGTAGCGCATAGCTCAGGAAGGAAGACTACGACGCTCAATGTCCGATTGAGGTCCTAAAAAGCCTGTGGCGACCGGTCTCAATGGTAGATGAAAGTATAGCCGGGTCATCGTTCGTGCCGTGACGCCAATGGTCTGAAGCCCAGCCAGTTGGCTTTGACTGCATATTCCCTGTGATCGCGGTATGCCTGTCCATGATTGGAAGGCACGCAACAATTCCATCACCCCTCCACCCGCTTCTCACCATCCTTTCCGTGCACCTCCCCGAACTCCAGCGGCTCCCTCCAGAACCCTGCTGCCTGGCAAAACAGTCGCACGGTCGAAGGTTGACCGCGTAGAGCTGCAATCGCTAGGTCGCCCAGTATCACTACAGCCAGTCCTTGAGCGACAAGGTAGCCCATCATGTGCTGTGGCGGCGGGGGCGGACGCTGGAGGCCGAGGAAAGTGCGGCGTTGTGTGAGCTGCTTGGTCGGGCCATTGGGTCGTCGCCATGGATATTGAGGTGCCATCGCTACTGCTCCGTAGATCTCGCCGAGGTGTGTTGCCCCTCGAGGTGTTCATTCGGGAGTGAGACCTCCCTTGCTCCAACTGCCGAACGCGCACCGGCCCGAAACGTCTTCCCCAGATTGCCAATTTTGGCCCCCAAGCTAGAGGTAAGCCACGCGGATGATGGACATTGGATACGCGAGGGAACGTCAGCTGCGATGGCTCATGCCAGGCACAAGCATAGCGAAGAGTAAGAGTAGTATCGACAGTTATAGCTGAAGGCGGTGCATACCCTCGGAACTGAAGCTCATACACGCTCGCTTCCACCTACCACCACCACCACCACCCGTCTGAGCGAGACCTGAAACAGCCAGCAGCGGACGCTTTGGGAAGAGAGAGTGAGGAGTATAATCGTGGAAGAGCTTCAGACACATCTCGGTCGATGGGAGCTCCAAGGCGGAGGTAGCGGCGCGGAGCCAGCAACACCCCCTCGGCCTACCCAAGATGGCGGGTAGGCCTGGCTACAACCCGCAGCAGACCGGCCACGATGACCTACTCCACCTGGACGAAGACGAGGATGGCCCAATCTATAACCCCGGACAGCCGCCGCCCGTCTCCGACCAGGACATGCTACACACCCACAACATCTCCAACTCCGACGCCCGCATCAGCACCTCCCACGATGACTTCGTCGGTTCGCAGTCAACCGCCAGTCTACCCGGTGGACCCGGACATGCAGCGTCAAGTTCGACTAGTGGCAACCTCCAGCCTCCGATGTTGGGTGACGCAGGCCGCAGCTACTCCCAGACTTCCGCCATGAACAATTACCAGCGCTACTCCGACGTCGACAACGACCAGTACTCGGATTCGGCCTCCATGGCAGGCGGCTCATACTACGCAGCAGGCGGAGGAATCGACGAGGATAGTGTTCCAGGTCTTCCCCTCAACAGGGGTGCTAGTAAGCATCGGAGTCGGAACAGCATCTTGAGTCTAGGAGGAGGGATGGTAGGTCGAGCGAAGAACATGCTGGGAATGGGTCCAGAGTACTCCGAGATGGACCTCCCCTTGACCGAAGCCGGAGCGCGACCGGAAAGAGACAGAACGGACAGCGCAGGCACAAACAGCAGCCAAGACCACACAACAGCAACAGGAGGAGGGGGATGGTGGCAGCCCTGGTCCCCGTCCTTTTCCCGGAGAACTCCCGGCGCAACCTTCACCTTCGGCCGCAGCAAACCCGACCCGTCCACTCTAGGCCCGCGGCTTATCCACCTCAACAACCCGCCCGCGAATCTGGCGAACAAATACGTCGACAACCATGTCAGCACCGCCAAGTACAATCCGGCCACTTTCCTCCCGAAGTTCCTCTTCGAGCAGTTCAGCAAGTACGCGAATCTGTTCTTCCTGTTCACCGCCATCTTGCAGCAAATTCCGAACATCAGCCCGACGAATCGATATACTACTATTGTGCCCCTCGGGATTGTTCTGCTAGTGTCTGCAGGCAAGGAAGTCATTGAAGACAATCGCCGGAAATCGCAGGACAGGCAACTCAACCGCTCTCCTGCAAAAGTCTTAAGAGGCACGCGCTTCGAGTCAGTAAAATGGATCGACCTCCGTGTCGGCGACACCGTCCGTGTCGAATCCGAGGAACCTTTCCCGGCCGATCTTGTCCTCCTCGCTTCCTCCGAGCCAGAAGGCTTATGCTATATCGAGACCGCTAACCTAGACGGCGAGACGAACCTGAAGATCAAGCAGGCCATACCGGAGACTTGCGAGCTGGTCTCCTCCGCGGATCTCGCGAGATTAGGAGGCCGGATCCGAAGCGAGCAGCCAAACAGTTCCCTCTACACCTACGAAGCAGCGCTGACACTGCAGAGTGGCGGTGGCGAGCGGGAAGTCCCAATTAACCCCGACCAACTCCTCCTCCGCGGCGCCACCCTCCGCAATACCCCCTGGATCCACGGCGTCGTCGTCTTCACCGGCCACGAAACGAAACTCATGCGCAATGCCACCGCCACCCCGATCAAACGCACGAACGTGGAGAAGCGGGTCAACATCCAGATCCTCATGCTCGGGGGTGTTTTGATCGCCTTGTCCGTCATCTCCACCATCGGCGACCTTGTCGTGCGTGAGACGATTGGCACGAAGCTCTTCTATCTCGGCCCCCAGTACGGACATATCAACATCGCCTCCCAGTTCTTTGGGGATGTTTTTACGTACTGGATTCTGTACTCGAATCTTGTGCCTATCTCGCTGTTCGTGACGGTGGAGATTATCAAGTACTACCAGGCTTTCCTCATTGGCTCGGACTTGGACATCTACTACACGGACACCGACACTCCCTCCAATTGCCGGACGTCGAGTCTGGTGGAGGAGTTGGGGCAGGTGGAGTACATTTTCAGCGATAAGACGGGCACGCTGACGTGTAATGTCATGGAGTTCCGGTGCGCGAGTATTGGCGGAGTGCAATATGCTGACGAGGTTCCCGAAGATCGGAGGGCGGTGGTCGCTGAGGATGGAGAGGAGGATGAGGCGGGGCAAGGGATCTACGACTTCAAGGGGTTGGAAAGACATCGTTTGCAAGATTCCAAGGGCACGGGGCAGGTGATTGAGCAGTTCCTGACGCTGTTGAGTACGTGCCATACCGTTATCCCGGAGACTAAATCCGGGGCTATCAAGTACCAAGCCGCTTCTCCAGATGAAGGAGCGCTGGTGGAAGGGGCGGTGAGATTGGGGTATCAGTTCTTCGCGCGGAAACCTCGGGCCGTGCGGATTAGGATTGATGGGGCTGGGGGCAGAGAGGAGGAGTATGAGTTGTTGGCTGTGTGCGAGTTTAACAGTACGAGGAAGCGGATGAGCTGTATCTACCGGTGTCCGGATGGGAGGATAAGATGTTATTGTAAAGGAGCGGATACCGTGATCCTGGAGCGGCTGGCGGTCCGGGATGAAGTGGTGGAGAAGACGCTCTTGCATTTGGAGGAATATGCGGCGGAAGGGCTGCGGACGCTGTGTCTGGCTATGCGGGAAGTGCCTGAGCAGGAATTCAGGGAGTGGTGGGATGTTTTCAATCGCGCGCAGACGACTGTGGGTGGGAATCGGGCGGAAGAGTTGGATAAGGCGGCCGAGTTGATCGAGCATGATTTCGATCTACTGGGCGCGACGGCGATAGAGGATAAGCTGCAGGAGGGCGTGCCGGATACGATTCATACGTTACAGACGGCGGGGATCAAGGTCTGGGTGCTCACGGGCGATCGACAGGAAACGGCGATCAACATCGGCATGAGCTGTAAACTGATCAGCGAGGACATGACACTCCTCGTCGTCAACGAAGAGAACGCCCAGGCTACCCGAGCGAACCTGCAGAAGAAACTCGACGCCATCCGCTCCCAGCAAGCGCAATCGGGTAGCGGTCTAGGCGCAGAACTGGAAACCCTCGCCCTCGTCATCGACGGCAAGAGCCTGACCTTCGCGTTGGAGCGAGACATGGAGAAGATGTTCCTCGACCTGGCTGTGATGTGCAAAGCCGTCATCTGCTGCCGCGTCTCCCCTCTACAAAAAGCCCTCGTTGTCAAACTCGTCAAGCGCCACCTCCACGCCATCCTCCTCGCCATCGGCGACGGCGCCAACGACGTCTCCATGATCCAGGCAGCCCACATCGGCATCGGCATCTCCGGCGTCGAAGGCCTGCAAGCCGCCCGAAGCGCCGACGTCAGTATCGCCCAATTCCGCTTTCTCAAGAAGCTCCTCCTTGTGCACGGCGCGTGGAGCTACCAGCGCATCAGCAAGGTGATCCTCTACTTCTACTACAAGAACACGGCGCTCTTCATCACGCAGTTCTGGTACAGCTTCCAGAACGCCTTTTCGGGCCAAGTCATCTACGAGTCCTGGACCCTCTCCTTCTTCAACGTCGTCTTCACCGTCATGCCCCCCTTTGTGCTGGGCATCTTCGACCAGTTCGTTAACGCGCGGCTGCTGGACCGGTATCCGCAGCTCTACCAGCTCAGCCAGAAGGGCGTCTTCTTCCGCACGCACAATTTCTGGAGTTGGGTCGGGAATGGGTTCTACCATAGCTTGGTGCTGTATTTCGTCAGCGAGCTGATCTACTGGGATGATGGGTACCTCTCCAATGGCCACGTGGCGGGACACTGGGTCTGGGGCACGTCCCTCTACACCGCGGGGCTCGTCACGGTCCTTGGGAAAGCGGCGCTGATTACGAATATCTGGACCAAGTACACCGTCCTCGCCATCCCGGGCAGCTTAGCCATCTGGTTTATTTTCTTGCCGGTTTACGCCATCGTGGCGCCGAAACTGGGGTTCTCGGAGGAGTACGTGAACATCCTGCCGGTCTTGCTAGGGGATCCGAAGTTCTGGCTAATGATGATCGTGGTGCCGGTGCTGTGTCTGCTGCGGGATTTCGCGTGGAAGTACGCCAAGCGGATGGTGTGGCCGCAAGCGTATCATCACGTGCAGGAGATCCAGAAGTATAACGTTCAGGATTATCGGCCGAGGTGCGCACAAACTGTGTACTCTGCCCCAACGGTGTACAGCTTGCTGACTTGCTTTTTGTGCAGGATGGAGCAGTTCCAGAAAGCCATTCGGAAGGTACGGCAGGTGCAGCGCATGCGGAAGCAGAGGGGGTATGCTTTCTCGCAGACGGATGAGAGTCAGGCGCGGGTGCTGCAGGCTTATGATACGACGAGGGAGAGGGGGCGGTATGGGGAGATGGCTAGTAGTCGGCCGGGAGGGTAGAGCCCTGCGGTGATGTTTGGAGTTTTGGGACTGGGAACGGGGTGTGTATGATGTGTGGATAGAGGCTGCGATATACCCTCTGTAAAACGCTTTCGTGACACTCGTGATAGAGCGGGCTTAGTCACCACCAGCATGAAAGGGTTCAATGTTCCGGGACGTCACGGCTTGAAGCTCTGAGCTTGATGTCACAGTGCGGTACCTTTCATGCCTGCATGTGAACGAGGACGACGACCTCAAAAGTGATAACCACTCCAATGTAAGTCCAGTACAACCAGCTCTTCCACCTTCTCATCCCTCGCCGCCACCATCAGCACCACCACCGCCACCATGCCGAACAAACTCATCCTCTCCATCAACGCCGGCTCCTCGTCCGTCAAAGTCTCTTGTCTTCTCCTACGGCACCCCCTCCTCTTCCTCATCCCCAAAAGAACTCGCCACAATCCAAATCGCCGGCCTCACCGCCCCGCCCGCAACCCTGACCTACGACCGCGGCCCCCACCACATCAAAGCCCAACCCCTCCCCGAATCCACCGTCAACAGCCAAGAAACCGCCTACGAACACATCCTCCACCACCTCACCTCCGACCCCGAACTCCCCGAGCTCTCCCACCCAGACGACATAGAGTTCGCCTGCCACCGTGTCGTGCACGGCGGGGACTACGACAAACCCGTGCGCATCGACCGGGATACCTTCCACCGCCTCGAGGAGCTGTCGGATCTCGCTCCCCTGCATAATGCGGGCGCGCTGACGATCGTGAAGGCGGTGCATGAGAAGTGCCCGAAAGCGAGTAATATCGCTTTCTTCGATAATGCGTTTCACCAGACGTTGCCCGAGGCGGCGCGGACGTATGTGATTGATCAGAAGGTGGCGAAGAGAAATAAATTGAGGAAGTATGGGTTTCATGGATTGAGCTATGCGTTTGTCACGCGAGCGGTGGCGAAGCATCTCTCTATGCCTGTCGAGAAGCTGAATATCATCGCGCTGCATCTCGGTTCCGGAGCCTCGGCGTGCTGTATACAGGGTGGGAAAAGCATCGACACCTCCATGGGTCTCACACCCTTGGCCGGCTTACCGGGGGCCACGCGATCAGGGAGTTTGGATCCGAGCTTGATCTTCCACTTCACCCACGACGCCGGGAAACCCTCCCCCAACAGCGCGAAGGGCATGCACATCACCGAGGCGGAGGACATCCTCAACAAAAAGAGCGGGTGGAAAGCTCTGACGGGGACCACGGATTTCGGGACCATCAGCGCGAAAGCAGAGTCGGGGGAGGATGCGGCGTGCAAACTCGCGTTCGATATCTTCGTGGACCGGATCACGGACTTCGTCGCGGCGTACTACGTCAAGCTGGGTGGGAGAGTGGATGCGCTGGTTTTTGCGGGCGGGATCGGGGAGAAAGGGGTGCAGTTGCGGCGGGCGGTGGTGGGGAAAGTGGCGTGTCTGGGGTTCGCGTTGGATGAGGGTCGTAATGGGGCACCGGATGGGAAGGCGGTGGTGACGGATGTCGGGGCGGAGGGGGCCAAAAGCAAGCACAGGGTGTTGATCTGTCAGACGGATGAGCAGGCGGAGATGGCGAGGGAGTGCGCGCTGGATGCTGATGGGTTGCGGAGGCCGGCGTGAACACCCTCGACCATTTGTACCTTGGTAAGGTAACCTTTGTCTGCGGTTTTCGCAATTGACGGAAGAGGGTGTCAAGCTAGTTCAAGGGAGGCCGTGCAAGGTCCCTGGAGAAATGAGGGCAAAGTGACGAATTGACGAGAACGAGCCAACCTCTGTGCCCGCGTGTGTGAAGAGCTGACAGCGTCGAGCCGATATCTTTGTACATCTATAATCTCTGCCATCCCCAGCAGCCAGGTAACATACGACCCACCACCCTCGTCCGCCTTCCTCACCAAGCCGTAATATCCTCCACCTCCGCCTCGCCAAACGTACTCGCCTTAGCCTCCCGAGGCAACTCCTCCCGCTTCGGCGGCGGCCAATTCACAGGTTCCCTGGCCATGATATCCGGTAATTCGCGCCTCAGAAAGTCCAGCAGCAAGCCATTCACCAATTTGAATTCCAGCAAGAAAGCATCATGGCCCTCCGGACTGTCGATGGTCTTGAGCTCGCTATTGGGTATCGCGGCCGCGAGTTCCTGTTGCTCGGCGTAGGTGAAGAGGCCATCGGATTGGATCCCTAGTATGAGTGTTGGTTGTTCGATGAGACCTAGTGCGGCTTTGACCTGGTCTTGTAAGGGCGTGTGGAAGGAGGAAGAGGTGGGGGTAGCGTCGGTGCGCCCGCGCGAGACGTCGTGGGTATCTAGTTTGCGGGTGATGGCTATGTAGCAGTTGGCGTCGAAGCGTTTGATGAATTTCTCGCCTTGGTAGCGCAGGTATGACTGGGCGGAGTAGTAGGTTGAGATGCGCTTGTTGTTGTTGTTGCTGTTGGGAGGTTTGGGTCCCGGTAAGGGTGTCGCGCCGTGGAAGTGTGGATCCGTGACAGTGAAGGCAGGCGATTCCAGGGAGTCTGTAGAGGACGCCATGTCGCCGCTCTGTCTTATGCGCGGTGAGCCAGCGAGTCTGTGGCCCTCATTGTGGATGGCGAAATGCTCGTTCGTCGGCGTGATGGGCCGTGAAGAACCATTGATGTTCTGCCTCCTGGAAGGATCCGGTGTATTCCTGCCAAACCGCGTCTCAAACGAATCTCGACTCCGGTACGTAAGTAGAGCAGACATCCGCGCCGCTCCCAGCCCAGTCGTGGGCGGGTCGTCGAAGGTATAGTACCCATCATCGTACTTCGGATCGCTGTAGATACTCTGCCGTTGCGCCTCGCCCCAGCTAATCCCCCACGCACTATACCTCGCCGAAGTCGCGATCGGTATTATCGAGCGCACGTAGTCCTTCCCGAAATACGCAAACTCCAGCACCAGCATCCCCCCCATCGATCCCCCAATCACCGCAGCAATCTGCTTCACCCCCAGATCGTCAAGCAACACCTTGAAAATATTCACATCATCCCGTATCGTCGTCAACGGGAACTCAGGCCCATACTGCTCGTTCCCCGAAATCCCATCCTTCGCCGTCACCGGGCTAGCACTCCCATACGGACTCCCCAGGCTGTTCACGCACACGACGAAAAACCGCGACATATCGAACGCCCGTGCCTCTTTCCCTTCCTCCCCCGGCCCCCCCAGTAGCGGTCCCCACCAGTCGCCGACGTCCGCGCTGCCGGTCAGGGCGTGGCAGATGAGCATGGCGTTGTCCCGCTCCGGGGAGAGGGAGCCGTAGGTTTTGTAGGCCACGGGGACATTGTGGAGCACGACGCCGGATTCGAGCTCGAAGGAGGGGATGACGGCGATGGTCTGGTCCGGGATGAGGTTCACGAATGGGTTCTCCGTTTGGTCGCGGGGTGTGATGCGTCCTGACAACCATCAGCAAGCCGTAGTTGAGAGAGCTCGTGGATGGGGAATGGGCTCACTGTATTTGGTGCCATTGGCGGCGGATGGCACACCGTTGCGCACACTGCTCGCCATCGTGTATTATGAGATTGCGCTGTTCGAGGAATATCGCCGTTGTGTACCAGACATCGTCCTGCGAGTGCTACTTGACTCACTGCCGTCTCATCCAAAAACGTCAAGTTTGTGAATGACGCAATATCTCGCTGATCGCACGTGAACTTTGACGGGAAATACGAGGCAGTTTGTATAGTTCTGTACGGTCTCTGTCCACTATCGCTAAACAAAAATCACGCACGAGCATCGGCTCTATCGCCGCGCTCAACGCTCGCCGGCGTCCAGCATGGTTTCCAGCGACTTCAAAAGTACAGTCGTCCTCGTCGAGCGGTGTAGAACCCCTCGCCCCCATCCTCGCTATGCATGTCCACTCACACCACCACTCGAACGCAACGCGCCTTCGCCCGTGCCGCAATTGTTCCCTCAACACCAACACCCACGAACACCCAGCAGCACCCAACACACCCTCCGACCGACACTCACCGCTCCCAGGCTTCATCCAACCAAGCCCCAACCTAACTCCACCGCCCCCCCTCCCTCCCCCTCTCCCTCTCCCTCTCCACTTCCCCCACCCCAACTTCACCCTCATACTTAACACTAATCCGCCTCTCTCCCCTCCTCTTCTTCCTCGCCCCGTCGCTCCTCGGCCCACTCGGTGCCAACCCCTCCCCATCATCCTCCCCCCCCTCCTCCTCATCGCCACCCCGACTCATGCGCTTCCCCAGACTCGTCGTCTGCCGTCTCTGCTGCTCCTTGCGCTCGCGGAGAGCATGCTGCCGCTCCCGCTCTTCGGCGTAAGGGTCGCTGCTCGCGGTAGCAGGCTCGGAATCGACACCCACAGCTCCTCCCAAGCTTGAGCGGCGGTCATGATCATGCCTATCCGAAGTGCGGCGGGGTGGGGGTCCCATGCCAGAAGAGTTGTTGTTGTTCGTGCCGAGGGAAGCGGACTTAGACCCCTTGATCTTGAACCCAATATCATCCGACTCGGGCTCGATAACCGCGCGGATCTTCTCGCGTGTGCTACCCCCCTCATCGCGCGAAGAGCGGCTATGGCGGTGCGAAGAGCGATCGTCGTGTTTCCCGCGCTCGCTCTTGCTCTTACGAGACGAGCGATACCCACCATCGTCCCCATTGACCGAAACCTCCTTCTCCGGCGAGCGGGAGCGGTGGCGCTTACTGCTCTTGCGCCTCTCATCGCGATGCGAGCGGGAAGAGCGCTGCTCATCGTCTTTGTCGTGGTGGTGGCGACGACTAACGTGCCCCTCATCCCGCGAATCCTCGCGTGAGCGACCTTTGCGGCTCGAGTGCTCCGTCTCCTCGTCGTCATACTTGCTCTCGCGGTCCCGACGATCGCGGTGCTTCCTCTCCCGCTCCTTGTCCTTGCGACGGCGACGCGAGTCCTCGCTCTCATACTCCGCGTCGTCGTCGGCATGTCTGTGCTTCCGGCTGCGGTGCTTCGACCTAGAGGCCGACCGCTCATTGTTCTCACCGTCTCGATCGTCACACTCCTGCGGCCTAAAGCGACTGTCTTCCGGCTGCGGAGTTTGAGCTACAGGCGTCATGGCTTTGGGCGGTGCAGCGGACGTGGGCACGATGCGCGCGAAGAAGCCCGTGTTAGGTCTACCCTCGCGCATAGCCTTCGGTCCGGATGGAGCATTCACCGGTGGCGCCGGCGCAGGCGTGAGATCCAGTGCGTCGCTCGGTATGCCCGCCGGTCCGAACCCACCACGACCACCTCTGAATCCTCCACGAACGCCACCGCGACCACGTGCACCGAAGTTGAAGTTCTGGTTGTACGCCTGCTGGTTGTCGTAGGCGTACGAGTCCTGCTGCGGCGTGCCGTTCATGCCCGACGTGTCCATCTCATTGGTGTCCGGTCGCACGGACTCGTCGGGGTGATCTTGCTGCTGCTGCATGGTGACATCGCCACCCATCGCCTCATCCGTCGCACCGCCTTGGGCTGTACCTTGGAAATCGAGTCAGTCATGCGGTAGGGCGGCAAGTGATTGCGAACCGAGCTTACCATCAACCTCGTATGAGACATCGCCGTTCGGCGCGACATGCTCTTCCACACTCTGCGTGACCTCTTCGCCTTCAGCGACTGTGGGGTTAGCATCCTCTGTACCGTTAGTAGTCTCCGGGTCTGGCTGCTCCATATCCTGGTCACGTGCCGTCTGGGTGGCGTTGGTCTCGGCACTGTTGATTGGCTCATAGCTGGGCGACGGACGGCGACCGGATGGGCCAGAATGCTCGGACATACTCCCCCCAGCCTGCTGTTGCTGCTGATTCATCATGCCCTGGTTCTGGCCCTGGCCATACTGCTGACCGTATTGCTGCTGCTGGCCGAAGTTCTGATTCTGCTGCTGATTCTGGAAGCCACCACCATACCCACCACGTCCGCGAATAAAGCCGTTGTTATTGTAGCCACGGCCGCGGTTGAAGCCACCGCGTCCGAAAGGGCGGCCACCACCACCAAACCCACCACGATCATTACGAAACTGTTGGTTCATGGAGTTTCCGAAGTTCTGGTTGTTATAACCATTTGGGCCGTTGAAGCCTCCCGCTCCTCCGCCGAACCCGCCGCCTCCGCCCATCATCCCACCGAACCCGCCCATCCCCATCGGTCCCATCCCCATATTCATCATACCCATGTCCATCCCCCCGAAACCGCCGCCGTTCCCAAACATCATCGAAGGATCCATCATGCCCGGCATGCCTGACCATCCACCACGCCTCAGCCGGGTCTGCGGAAGGGGAGAACGAAAAGGAAGACGAAAGTTGTGCTTACCCATCATGTTTGGTATTCCCATCCCCATGCCGAAACCACCCATGCCCATACCCATCATCGGATTGAAATTGTTAGTATTGCCGAAGCCCATGCCACCGTTACCATATCCGCCTTGTTGGCTCTGCTGGTCGAAGTTGTTGAAGGCCTGTTGGCGCCTGTTCATGTCCGACTGCTGCTCTTGCACTTCGCCGTGACCTTGCTCGGGCTCCATATACTCATTTTGCAGCTGCGTCTCTTGCTTGACCTCGTCCTCAGGCTTGTGCGTCGTAAT